>RJWK010041132.1:0-19688 GCA_004363435.1 Platanista minor
ACTATACTCCAATAAAGATGTTAAAAAAAAAAAGGGCTAGAAAAATAAAAGGATTTTACAAAATAAATAATAAGATCATTTAATAAACACTTAAAATAATCATTATTAAGATAGAAGTAAAAATTGATTTAAGAATAGAATTTTAACCTATAATGGAAACGAACCTGAAAAAGAATATATATACATATGTATGTGTATAAATATGTACGTATAACTGAAACACTTTACTGTACACGTGAAACTAACACAGTATTGCAAATCAACGATACCTCAATTTAAAAAAATAAGAATTTAAATTTTTTTAAGATTTTAACAGTAAAAATAAAGAATAAGTATATAAAAATAAAGGAAAACAAGACAGAAGCAGGAAGACAAAGATGAAAGAGATAGACATCAAGCTGAATTAGGAATAGATGTAAGGAAGAGAATAACCATCTAAACTGCCACAAAACATTCATAGGCAATAGAGACACAGTTTTCCCCAGTTGCCTTGATAACAAGAAGTCTATTATCTCCATAATAAAGCTTTCTTCTACCTAGCACCTCTCAAACCCTTCCCCACTCCCAAGGAATGCAGGAACTCTTCCGGAATTTACCCAATCAAAGGGTAACCTTGTTTCAAAACCTGTTTGAAATGACTCTATCTTCAAGCAGCTTTTTCTGAAAATTCTCAGTGATGGAAGGTAGGTGGGGAGGCCACACCTGAAGTAGAGAGAGAAAAAGGTCTGATTAACTCCATCACTGGTGGTGCTTTTGCTGTCGTGTGAGGTTGCTGTTAAAAACTGGTCCTTGCGTATATACTGTCCATTCTCCCAAGGTGTCTTATTTAAGTAGATCCTTGCACAGGCCACTCTGGCTCTTTGAGAGTGGAGGAGCTCAGCCGGGCCCCATCCTGGGGTCCCAAGATTGCAACTCTTAGGGGTCAGCTCTTTCACCTCCCACACAAGGCACCATCAAGTGCCCCAGTAGCACTGGGTCAAGCACAACAGCAACTCCAGGGAGTCATCCCTCAAGTCTTCTAAAGGAGGCCATCCTGCTCGATTCCAAAATGCCACATTTATCCTTCCAGAGGGGCGACCTTTGTGATGTTCTGGCACTTCTCTCTCTGGAGAAGAGGAAACTAAACCACAGATTGAGTTCATATGCAGGTGCCTTGACAGAATATCCATTCCTCTAATATTATGGAATACGTTCTAAGATATTGAGACACACAACACACAACAGATAAGTCCTTGATATAAGAATATAAGAAGTCTTAACATAAGAATATAATATAATGTAAGTCCTTTATATAATATAATATAAAAGCAGAATAGAACAAGAAAAACGAAAACAAAATTAGCAAAACCCAGCTATAAGCAGGCCAGTAGTCTCATCTCTTCTGGAATTCCTACTTTACTACTTCTCCCTGTTTTGGGTCCTTCATGCCCAAGAAGGAAGAGTCAGAGAGAGAGAGCTATTTTTCCCTGGAGCCCATGTTGAGGGCCATGGTCATGTCACACGAGTTATTGCTCTCAGAACCAGGTGTCCCTGTGACTGGAGTTGTAGGGTACACCCTGCCCACACATAGCTCAGCATCATTAGACTGGCATATCGTCACATCACAGAATCCAAAACCAGATAATAAGCCACCATTGGAGTTACTTGCTGAGATGGTGATCATCACAAACCAACTAATTGGAAAACCAGTGTTTTGTACCGTGCCTCACAAGGGGGTGCTATTTCCCACTGATTGCACTTGGACATACTGAGGAGACTTTGAAAAAGCACTGATGGGTCCTTCCCCTCATATATATAGAGAGTAATAGACTTTTTTGTACCTCCATTATATATTTCAAGAAGAATAAAATGAACTATGTTCTTCAATAATTAAGTGTGCAGAGTCTGCTGGGAATGATGTTGTTTTACTTGCCATTTTACGTATCTATGAAGAGGCATGGGAAGAAATGATCTGAGGATAGCCTATTTTTCTTTTATAAGTTTTTTCTGTGTTAAATGAAGTATACTCACATTGCAGACAATTAGAAAACAGAACAGGAAAAAAGTGTCCCTCGTACTATCGTATATCATTATGAACATTTTGGGGTGTTTCCTTCCAACTATTTTCCTAGCTACAAACTAGGGGAAAAAAACCCAACTATGAACACATAGTATATACAATAGAGTCCTTTTTTATTTAATTTAAATCATATTATGAGCATTTCCTCATATTACTATCTATTTTCACAAGGCTTATTTTATTTTTAATATCTGTATAGTAGAATTTTTGTTTACATAACCATTGTCCTATTATTGTACATTTAGATTATTTCTAAAAGTTTATAATTACAAGAAAAGCTAAGGAGTGGTAAATCAGATATAGATCTAGTTCCAAAATTATATAACTTCCTTAGGAATGATACTCAGGAGTACAACTACAGGGTACTACAAGGTGACAATTTTTATGTTTCTAAATAAATGTCACTAAATTGTCTTCCAGCTAGGGGTGGAATTAAAAATATTTAATGCCTAGTATGGACACAGGCCAATCAGAACAGACTTCCACTGTCAATAACCTGTAAAAGAGCCTTGGAGCACACAAGCAGAATATTAGCGTGCTTAGGCTAATTTACAGGGCCACCAAATTATACCCTAAACAGCATTATTACCATTTATATATTTTAAAACCTCTAACCAAAAAGAGAGATCCCTCATCTTTTTTTCATCAATACCATTTTAATGTTTAATGTTCAACCTTATTGGTAAGGTTGAAGTTTTTTTTCCTCATTCCAAACGGACTCTTTTAGAAATTAACTCTTCATTCCATTTCTTTGCACATTTACTTACTGGAGTCCTAATGTTTTATTTACATATCAGAGAGGCCATATTGCACAGTGGTTATGAGAGCAGCCTCTGAAGTTAGATGGACAGGGGTTTTGCTCCTCAGACTATGGCTAAGTGACATTGGACTAGTGTTTTTAGTCAACTCAGGCTACCACAACAAAATACCATAGACTAGGTAGCTTAGACAACAGAAATTTATTTCTCACAGTTCTGGAGGCTAGAATTTGAGATGATATCAAAATCATGTAGGCTTGAAAAAAGGATTTGTTTTCCCCTAATGCACACCACCAGTTCAGTGGCACAAACTGATCATACACATTATATTTTCTTGTTCTCCAAACACACGTACACTAGAACGAGAGAAGGGAAGAGTAGATGAAAAATTTCAACAAATTTTTGGAACACTTCAAGAAGCTGAGGAAGCAAAAACCCAAAAGCCTGCAGAAGAGAAGAGTAATGAGAAGCAAGGGAATCCACCTCCACAGAACCCCAGAAAGGCTTAGGATTTGGAAGTATCTGTTTCCATGGAAGGTGCGGATATGATGTGAGAATAAAAACAGGGGGCTTGGTTGAACTCCCCGCACATCCGTTTACTCACTCTTTACAGCCCAAAGACTTCACATTCCTGTCCCCACTCCACCTCCACACATACACATAAGGAACTGCAGGTTTATTCTTTGGAAGAATTGAACTGAAGTGGCTCTGACTTAAGACACTGCACCCAGCAGAAGGCAAGGGTAAGCCACAGGAAGACACACACAACCAAATTGAACTCCAGACATTCCTCTAATTGTAGCACATGGGAATTTCTTCCTTCCAGTTACACAGTTCACAGACCTGAGATTCTTCCTTGACACTTTCTTTTACACTTGATATCCATTTTATCAGGAAATTCTGTTGACTCTAATTTTAAAATAAATCCAGAATCCAACTACTCTTTACCACATTTATTGCTGCTACCCTGGTGAAAGCCACCATCTCTCTCTCTACTGGATTACTGGAACAGCCTCCTAACTCGTCCTCTCACTTCCACTATTCCTCCCTACAATCTATGCTCAACACAAGTGCCAGAGTGATTCTTCAAACTCTGAAGTCAGACCGTGTCACTCTTCTTCAAACCTTAAATGACACCCCTCTGTACTCAGTAAAAGCTTCCCATTACCCACAAGACCTTCTTTTTACCTCTTTGATCTCCCCTCCTTATATTTCCTCCTCAGTCACTCTCCTGCTGCTATATTGACTTCCTTGCTGTTCCTCTAACACGACAGACCTGCCTCTACCTCAGGGCCTTGGCACTGGCAGTTCCTTGCAACTAGTCTTCTTCAGCCTTGTCCCAGATATTTTGTGATATATATACACAAATACTATGCCTTTTTATATAAGGGACTTGAACATCCATGGATTTTGGCATCCTGGAACCAAGTCCCCACAGATACCTAGGGACGACTGTACTGTGTGACCAGCATAATTAATTGGAAAACAGTAACAAAAACAAAAACTCAAGACTCCCACCAATGTACTTCATTGTGACTTTCAGAGCATCTAAAAAGGACAATCTTAAAAAGCCTCCAGAGAGAAAAATCCAAATAAACAGGAATCAGGATGGCATCAGATTTATCACAACATTGTGAGTTTCTTCAAAATTCTCAGTGAAAATTATTTTCAACCTAAAATTCTTTACCCAGCCAAAATGTCAATCAAGTAGGAGAGCAAACTAAATATCTAAAACTCTCAGATATGCAATGATTTAGAAAACTCACCTCCCATGTACTTTCTTAGGGGCTTCCCTGGTGGCGCAGTGGTTGAGAGTCCGCCTGCCGATGCAGGGGACACGGGTTCGTGCCCCGGTCCGGGAGGATCCCACATGCTGTGGAGCGGCTGAGCCTGTGAGCCATGGCCGCTGAGCCTGTGCATCCAGAGCCTGTGCTCCGCAATGGGAGAGGCCACGACAGTGAGAGGCCCCAGTACTGCAAAAAAAAAAAAAAAAAAATCCATTCAACCATGTACTTTCTTAGGAAGCCAGTGAAAGATGTGCTTTCCCACACACTGAAGAAAGATGAAGACATGGGGCTCAATAAAGCATGGATCCATCATCCCTGGGGGTGAGAGCTATGCAGCAGACTTAGAGAGAAAGCTGTCCAGGAGGGTGGGGGGTTGTGTTATTTCCAGGCTAAGGTGAGATGTGGGAGTGATGGTGGGATTATCTGAGATACTTTATTTTTTGACAAACAGTTTTGCCACAAGTTTGACTTATCACTGGATCCTTTTAAGAAAATTGCAACGCATATATGGCAACAAATGGATATAAACAAATGAAAAGAAACAAGACAATTATTAACACCAGGAAGAAGGAAAAAATTATCTTAAAACAGAAATATATTCACGACTACACTGTCGGTTTAGCAGTGAATAATGTGCATATCAATCGTTGCTGATATAAATTTAACTGTGGCGTAACCATATGAGGAGGATGGGAAGAAAGAGACTGAAAGGTGATACTATAGAAGACAGCTTAATTCCTAATTCGATGTAATAGAATGTCAAAAGATACTTTTTAAAATTGATAACCGAAAATAGCTGTCTATGCATAATATTTAGAAATGCGGAAGTACAGTCAAGAAGGAAAAGTTAAAGCAGGTTCAGGGATGGGTGGAGAGGGTGTGGTAGAAGATTGCTGTTTTATATGATAAGCTTTTCACATTGGTTGATTTTTTTTCTAATGTGTACACATTACTTTGGTAACAATATGAATTAATTTCAAAAGTAAGTAAGTACATAAATGCATACAAGTGATGCATACTCGTTAAGTGTATAAAATAGCCAAAAGGGGGGTGGGGAAATCAACCATAATTTCATAACCCAAAACAATCACTGTAAGACTATTGCATTTGCTTCATCTTTTATAAAAAGAGCATTATAACTATATTTTTATACAATTTAAAGCTTGCCCCCCCTTTTTTACTTTATATCATTCCAAAGCAATTTTTATCAACAATTTTACCAGCTGCATAACATTTCTCTGATCTGCATCCCTACTGATTCTTAGTCCTCACACGGACAGCAAAGACATCTTGAAAAAAGAGACAACAGAGGGAGTAGGGGGTTCCTCTTTAAAAATTAAGATCTTGCAACAGGGAAAAGCCCTTTTGAAACCTCAGTCCAAACTAGCTCAAGTGAAAAGGGAAACTTATTGGCTCATGGAACTGGAAAGGGTAGGGTATCACTCCAGGCACTGCTAGGTCCAGGGCTCAAACAACATCATCAGGACTGGATTTCTCTTTCTCTCCATCCTCAGCAACATTTGCTCTCGTAGTGAGCTCTTAATTGGTTCTTCCTCATAGTTGCAAGATGACAGCAGCCGTTTCAGCTTTTCCTCTTCCCAGGAAGGCCTCTTTCCCTGGCCTCCAGCCCTAGAGACAGCTGGTGGTTGGATTCATGATGCTTTGTGGACTCGCCATGTGGTACAAGGAATACACAGTGGGAGCTTAGGGGTGTACCGGGGGTGGTGGGCAGTGGAAGAAACACCCCAACATATTATGGCCGATTTGTATTTTCTTCCGCATACTTATCTCTATCTTACCTTTTTGTTACCATTAAACAAAATGAAAGAGGAGAAGGTAACATGGCTGTGCAGGTTGGTAACACTATAAACTCATGATGACCAGCTTCGGCTGGATCCTCAGTCCTACCATTTTTCTCTGTCTTGCATGGGCACTGTCTACCACAACTATTTTCACACATTCTCCACTCTCCTCCCTTACAACCCTCCTCCTCCCTGTTACCGCCTACTTTACCGTGAAAATAGAAGTGATCACCTGGGAACCGCTTCAACGTTCCATACCAGCCTGACTTACCTGCGTCCTCACTCATCTCTTCCTCTTCCCTCCAGACACAGCAAATAACATGTGCTTCTGATCTAAAGTCAGTCCATCCACTTATGCTCTGAATCTTACTCTCATGTTTCCTTGGAACTCTGGTGCTATCTATTAATCTCATTCTCTCGGTCCCACTCTCTTACCTCGCCCTGGCCGTATCATTTTTCTTCCCATTTAAACATGCTCAAGTCTGCACTTTAAAAAAAGAGAGCTATTCCCTTGGCTTCCTGTGCCTCTGCATTTATTATGCTATCTCCTCCGCCTTAGAGCAAAGCTTCTTTAAAAAGTTATGCACTGTCTGTATTTTCTCACCTGTTACTCACTCTCCAAATTACCTCATTTGAAATTCCAAACTCATCATCTCCTGAAACTGCTCACTCTCCGGTCACTATTCTGTGCGTAGTGCTGAATCTAAAGTTCTCACCTCACTTGGTCTCTCTGTAGCAGTCGTCATAGTCGGCTACTCTCTTCCGTTGACCCCTGGGACACAGCTAGCTCTCCTTGGTTTCTTCCTCTGTGGCCCATCTTGATACCTTTGCTCAACCTTCTTTTCCCTCCAAATATTAAATATAGGAGTTCCTCAAGCCTTGGTCCTGAGTCCTATTGCCTTCTGATTCTGTGCTCTGCCTCCCAGAGTGATGTCACTCTGCCCCATTGGTCCAAAGATCCCACATCTTTGATGAAACCTACATTTGTGTCTATGTCTGTCGTCTTGATCCATGTCCCCACCTGCTCCATCTTCACTAAGTGTCTCACAGGCTCCTCAGCCTCAACTGGACTCATTTTTTGTCCCAACCTCTTGCTCCCACATCTGCTCCTCTTCCAGTGTTTCCTGTCTTGGGAAATGACATCACCACTCCCACCCCTAGTTGTTCAAGCCAGAAAACTGGGAGTTAGCCATGTTTCCTCCCTCTTCCTCATCTCTCACATCCAATCAATCACCAAATTTGGGTAGTTATCCATGTTTTCCCTTCTTCTGCACTCCTTACATCCAAGCAATTGCCAAGTTTTATCTGTTTTGCCTCCAAAACAGCTCTCTAATTTTGTCTCTCTGTTTTTCTCTCTCTATATACACCCTTCCCGGCCAGGATAACATCACCTCTGACCTGGAGAATTGCAAAAGCTTCTTAACTGGTCTCTTGGTGTGTGATTGCTTGTTTGAGGCATATTTTATCCGCTTGGATGGACTGTTTACTCCATAAAGGCAAAGATAAAGACTGTCTTATTCACCACTTTATTTACAATTCCTATTTTATGACTTGGCATAGTATATGCCTAATAAATCTTTTATAAAATTAGTGAAGGAATATAAGATTCTTGAACTAAAATCAACTACTACATCACTTCAAGCCAACACATCTTTCACTCAGCGCAAAATCCAAACGCAAGAAAAGTATCTCCCAGTTGTGATAAAAAAGGGTGTCACAGATTTAGGTGCTCTGCTAGCCAGCAGCCATATGAAGATATCTTCAGGACCTGGAGACAGAGGAGGGGACGAGAAGCCACGTGACTGGCCTGCATCACACAGCTGGTTGGTGGAGGAGTAATTACTAGAGCTCCAAGTTTTCGGCTCCCATTCAAGTCACTTTTTTCCACATCGCCACAGACAGGGCCTATTAATACAGCATCGTACATAAAATGAATCTCACTGTCCTAACAAGTTTATTTATCTAGCTTCCCCTGGAAACCCTGGAATTTTTTTGTAGGTTATAACCATAGTTTATGAGGAATAGCAGATTATAAAATGGTAGGGGTGGGAATAGAAGCTAGCACCCTGAGAAGTAAGGAGATTACAGACCCATCAAACATCATGCTTGCAAATATTCAGGAACAAATGAAGTTACATGAAAACAGTTCAATACCTTCATAATTCATTTGACAAATATTTATTGAGCTCCTACTGAATGTCAGGCATTGTTGTAGTCGCTAGGGATGTAGCAGTGAATAGAACAGCCAAAGTTCTGCCCTCAAGAAGATGACATTCTGTCAGGGGAAATAGACAGTAAACAAGCAAACAAATCAATAATATTGGGTAGTAATATACGTCTTAGAGAAATAGGAAGTCAATAAAGGAAGAGAGTGGTGGAAGTGGGGCAGCTGTCATTTTAGAACAGCTAGAGAAGATCTCTCTGAAGAAGTAACATTTGAACAAGTGAGAGAGCAACCATACAAAGATCTGGGAGGAAAGCATTCCAGGCAGAAGGAGCAGTAAGGACCCCGAGGCAAGAGTGTGCTCACTGAGTTTGAGAAACAGCAAGGAATGTGGCTGGAATAGAGTGAGAAGGGAGGGGAGATGGAGCAGTGGGCTGCCAGGGCTGGATCATCCAGGGCAAGACGAGGACTCTGGATTTTCTTCTCTTTGTGACAGGAAGCCAGTGCAAGGTTGCAAGCAGGGGAAGGATGTAATCAGGTTCTGTTTTGAAAGGCTCACTCCACTGCTGATGGAGACCAGTTATGAGACCATCTCAAGGCAACACATGATGGTATCTTGGACTATGATAGTATCAGCTGAAAGTGCTGAGAAATGGTTAGATTTTGGTTAGATTTTGAAAGTGGAGTCAAAAGGATCTGCTAATGGAGGACATGTGGAATATGAGTGAAAGAGTTGAGCCAAGACTGACTCCAAAGCTCTGACCTAAGAAACAGTATAAATGGAAGAGCCATTTATTGACAACCAGAATTCTTGGCAAGGATTAGGCATGTGAAGGAAAATCAAGGGTTCTGTTTAAGTCATCGATTTTGATATGCCCATTGGATACTCAAATGGAGATAATGAGTAGGCTGTGTGGAATTTAGGGGAGACATGAGGACTATACATATAAATCTGGGAGTTATCAATAGCTAGGATCTTTTTATGGCTTTGGCCATGTAACTGTGTGAAATAATCTAGGAAAGATGTATGCATGGAGAGGAGATTGTACACTCCAGTATTCAGACTTTTGGAAGATGAGGAAAATTCAACAAAGGACACAGAAAAGAGGATGTCAGTGAAGGGGAAAATAAGATGAGTGTAGAGCCCTGGAACCCAAGTAATGAAGTGTTTTGAGAAGGAGAGAGTGAACAGCTGTGTTAGATGTGCTGAAGGGTTAAGGCAGGTGAGGACATGGATTTAGCTACAGCACATAGCTTCTGAGCATAATCCCATAATTGACTTCAGAAGTAAAGGATTTCAGTTCTTGGAGAATCTTAGAAATCAACCCCTAATTTTAAATGTGAGAAAATCAAGACCCAGATGAAGTGCTTTGTCGAAGTAACAGAGTTAATTTGTGATGACCAGATCTCCTGATCCTGTGCTTTTTCTAATATATCACTACTCTACCTTCCAGATATACAAAATGATTACCCGGAGTCATCCACATCCAAGTCAAAAAAGATTTAGCTGTATTCTGTCTACTTGGCTTAAGGAAGCTGAAAATGTTAAGATTTCCTCACAGAAATAGTTAAGAGTTTGGAAAAAAAAAGTTTTCTTGGTTCTTGCCTACAAAATTTATTTGAGTAGAGCAGCTTGTTTTCTGGCCATACCCGATAAATTACAAGGTATTGTTTAAAGAAAAGAACTGCGAATTTGATAAACAATTTTAAGCAGTTCTGCTTTTTCCTCTATGTTCCACTCTATTTCCATGGAAATTACATCCACTAGCATAGAATCAGCTTCAAGAATGTTATTACTAAGATCAAGAATAAGTTCCAAAAACTAGAAAGCTGGGGAAGATGAAATTATTGTATATAACTGAAACATTCAAATACAAATCAAATCTGTCTTTCAAGATATAAAACAGAAGGTCTATGATTTGCTGTGCTTTTTGGCTATGACTATGTAACCAGTTTTGGCTATGACTATGTAACCAGTTTTCCAACTATTATCTGGGGGCTTTATAACTCCTATTATAAGGCTGACTGTTGATTGACATTGCAGGTTATTAAAGCTTTTGGGTTTAGATAGTAAGGTTCACTTTACCCTACCCCATTTTCAGCATAGTATAAAGTCACCATTGCGTCCAACAGTCTTTTTCTTTCTGGGACTCGGGTTAGCTTTCCTGACTGTTCAGATAGGCTTGAGTTAGCAAGAATTAAAATTGTTAGAGCTGTACTGAGGCACTTAGTCTGCCATGCTGTTTGAAAGGTGCAGGGGCATCCAATCTTACAAAAGAGATGTTCAGATACTTCTGCATTGCCACGAACACATTACATTAGAGAAATATGTTGTGTTTAAAAAAACATTTTTTGTCATAGAAGCCTTTCTACCTAATCTTTTAACTTCCTTTACCATCTCTCTTTGCATCTTCAGAACCATTCTGCTTATTTATTAATATTGGGAAAGAACATTTCAATGAAACAAATAAAAATTTTCAAGTGCACAGAATATACTCACTTTTTGAAATGAAGGTAATTTCTTGCTATTTTCAATTCTTTCATTCTCCATGTTGATCTTCTTGAACTGATCTCATCCTTCCTTGAAGTTATCTGATTGCATGGTCTGTCTCAGCCTTTCTCCTCTGTCTCCAGTTACAGTATCAGCTCCACTATCTGCAGGTGTCGAGTTGGCTTTCTATCACGTAGTTCATCTGAAAGGGGCAGCTTACAGTATTCTATATTACCACAGGGGGCAAGAAACATACAAATGTTGTGTTCCTTGGCCCTTATAAGGGGGACAGTAGTCTTAACCACTGAAGCTTGGACAGTAAACAGGAGCAACTGATGATATTTAAAAGGACAAGTTAGATTTTGCATCTTTTCTGTGGAAGTTTAAAAAAATTGCTTCAATTAGGCAACTCATGCAGTTTGTGGGAACATGACAATGTTACTACTGACATCATTTATGTTGGTCTTTGCCATCCTGCTTAATGCTACCCAGGATCACCCAGCCAGCCTGGCATCATTCTATCCCAACAGGGCTGCTCCCCTCCCTCTTTTCTTACCCATCCCCCAATAGCTGCTACATGGGAAACTGATTCTCCTCCAGTTCTTCTGGGATGTAACGTGAAGTTTACAAGGAGAGGGGCAGCAGCTGGTTCAGCTGGACCATAATGAAAGTCTAGGAGAAGCAAGATGAAAATAAGAAAAATAGGGCTTCCCTGGTGGCGCAGTGGTTGAGAGTCCGCCTGCCGATGCAGGGGACACGGGTTAGTGCCCCTGTCCGGGAAGATCCCACGTGCCGCGGAGCGGCTGGGCCCGTGAGCCATGGCCGCTGAGCCTGCGCATCCGGAGCCTGTGCTTCTCAACGGGAGAGGCCACAACAGTGAGAGGCCCGCGTACCGCCAAAAAAAAAAAAAGAAAAAGTGTTTTTTGTTTTTTGTTTTTTTTTAAAGAAACAGCAAAAGGAGAAAACATCTCGGCAGAGAGACCCTGGTAAAAAGCAGTTTGCTCCACTGGCCAATGGTACAGCTTGAGAGAAATTTTGCCACAAGCATTTGCTAACTACTGAATTTAATTAAAGTAACCTTGGTGACCAAAACCACAGTCTACTATTAAAGGTTTGTGTGTAAAGTACTGGAACAGAGATCAGTATTTTATAATAACATACTTTTTAAAAGAAGAAATTATAAATATGGGAAAAGGGTAGCTGTTGCCGTCTTTGCCAGGGCGGTTTTCCTCTACTAACCCCTCTAAAGTGGTTTCCTTCTTTCCTTAGAACTGGAAATTTCACTAGATCTTCTTTAGATGCAACTCTACATTTACTTATCCTTTCAGAAATACTTATTGATTACCTCTTATACATACTAGGTTCTGGGCTAAGGAAGTTAAGACACATACCCAAATAATTATAATACAAGATAGAAGGTGATGAAGTGCCATCAGAGAAATGTGAACTCTCCTCAAAGCCAAGAAGGTACAAATGTACAAGGCACTCAGCAGAGAAGAGCCCTCACTGGCTGCCAGGCCGATGGCATGAGAGGGCTTACTGCACAATAGCGAAGGGCACATATTCAAGCACCAACCTGGCTCCTCCATTAATCAGCTTCTCCCTGAGACAGTTTTCAGCCTTCTCAAAGATACAATTTCCTCATGCATAAAAAGGAGACAAGATGCTACTTACTTCAGAGGGTGATAGGCGAAGATTAACTGAAATCATCTAGATGAAGAGATTTGCACAGTGCCTTGTCCATAGCAAGGGCTGAAGAAACATTCATACTAGTACTATTGTACTTGATGTATCTGTTAGGATTATCAGGTTTAATCAATAAAGTGTGGCTTTGGCTAATATAGGCAAATAAACAAATGAAAAGGAATGTGTTGGTAATTTAAGGGGATAGCTTATAGCCTCAAGAAAAGAGTTAGATATAAAGCAGAAACTAACACACTGTTGTAAAGCAATTATACTCCAATAAAGATGTTAAAAAAGAAAAAAGAAAAGAGTTAGAGAATCAGATCATGCACGGGACAGTAATTCAAGGCTGAGTCAGGGATCTACGTAATAGGAATGAATGAAGAGTCTTTGTAGGAGACCACTGTCACCATTTTTCAATGCGAATATCACTTGGCTCAGATTCCAGGGAGAAAGTACAAGTCTGGCCTACATGTTGGACACATGACTAGCCACACCCACCTCTTGGACAGGGGAAGGAAGGGTAAAGACTCAGAGAAGACTTCTTAGAAGCTGTGGTATTTCTTGGTCAAGGGGAAGAAAAAAGAGGACATTCACAGTGAGAACTCTAAGGCCCAGGAGGCAACACTGAGCAGCAACATCACTGCTCGTAGGAGGGTGGCATCTGCCTAAAGATGTGGTCAGGGAGAGGGGAGATTGTGGTGAGGTGAATAGGTAGGGCCAGATTTTTCAGGGGTACCTGGAAAGCCAACAAGAGTGGTTCGGAGTTGGTGTGACAGGAACTTAGAAGTCACTGAAGGAATCTGAGGAAGACTGAACATAGGTTAATGTACATTTCTCATATAGAGTTTGGCAGGGTTAGGTAGTGAAATTCGGAAAGGGGAGAAAAGAAAGCAGTGTAGACTCCAGAATTCTGCATGAGGTGATGAAATTCTAGACTAGGGTGGTGATGTTGGGAAGGGACAAAAAGTTCTAGGCAAGAAATATGCTACCTTTTTTCAGAGGAAAACGATGTTTCAAAGTCAACAGGATAGAATCCAATAGACAATAACAAGAGTTGGAGAGGATGTAAAGAAAATGGAACCCTCCTACACTGCTGGTGGGAATGGAAAATGGTACAGCTACTTTGGAAAACAGTCTGGCTGCTTATCAAATGATTAATCTCAGAGTTACTATATGACCCAGCAATTCTACTCCTCAATATATGCCTAAGTAAAATTAAAACATATATACACACAAACAGTTGTACACGAATGTCTATAACATCATTATTCATGACAACCAAAAAGTGGAAACAATTGAAATGTCCATCAGCTTATGAATGCATAAACAACATGTGGTATATCCAGACAATGAAATATTATTTGGCCATAAAAAGGAATGAAGTACTGATATATGCTACAACACAGATGAAACTTGAAAACATTAGACTAAGTGAAAGAAGCCAGTCACCAAAACCCACATACTGCATGATTCATTCATATGAATGTCCAGAATAGGCAAATCTATAGAGACACAAAGAGTAGTGGTTGCTTAGGGCTGGGGTATGGGAGGGACAGGAATGGGAGAGTACAGAGGTGATAGCTTAAGAGAACAGTTTCTTTTAGAGGTGTCAAAAGTGTTCTAAAATTGACTGTGGTGATGCTTGCACACATATACAACTATCCTAAAAACCTCTGAATTGTACATCTTAAATGGGCAAATTGTACAATACGTAAATTATATCTCAATAAAACACTTTTAAAAAGTCATCAGGATGTGGCAATTTAGTATAATGCGGAATGAAGCAGAAGAATGATCTACGATAGTTCTAAGGCAACCAACTTGGGTCAGTGGGAGACTGTAGTATAATGACAGAGAGAAGGAAGACAGAAGGAACCTGATTGGGTGGCAGAAAGAAATACTGCATCACCTGATACACATGTTGAGTCTGCAGTGACTGTGAAAGAGCCATGGAGGTTATGAAAGTGACCAAGAAACAAAGGGTGTGAGAATGCTCTTGGGCCAGCTAAAGTCCCTATTGCTGGGGACCTGGGCTTGTTTTAGAATGACAGAGGAATGCATCATACCAGATTTCAAAAAGGCTGCAAACTCTGCACAAGTTTAGACATAGAAGAAAGCTTTTCATTTTCTTCACAGGGCTAGATGGCAGGTTATGAATAATATAATGTTGCTGTTATTACAGTACTGTCTTGAATTCTGTCTGTTGACTGCAGGTCCTGGCTGGCTCATCTCAGGGCCTGCATTCCCCACCCCAGCTAGCTCACTGTCCTGCACTTAAGGACTACTCAGTAATTCCTAGTAATTTCAAATTTAGATTTTCACGTCACTTCTACCAAACATTTGAAACATAAAGATAGTCCATATCATCAGCCCATATCCACCCCAGGTCTGTCTGCATCCTCTTAGAACTCTGCACAGATGTTTTGATTGCCTTTTTGTGATTTTGCATCCTCTAGAAGATTGTCCTCGTTGATTCTAAGATATTTGTGCTTGTGAAACTGTATCACATATTCTGGATGACTTCATCCTATTTCTGGCATTGCTTCCCTCCTTGTTTCTGGTTTGCCTTTTTGGTGACAAAAATCCAAGGAAAACTAACAATTGATGATACCTAAAGAGAAAGCTGGTAAGCTCCACCTGATGATCTGAAGATGCTTTCAAAATCAGGTCACTGACCAATCTCTACACACTGTGTCGAACTTGAAAACACACATCTATGTCAGATTGGGCCTGATACAAGAAAGGCTACGGTCATTCTTTCTGCTGCAGTGATTAAAAACTCACTTTTCTCTCTACTGAGGAATCGAATAAAATCTGCACAGTCATAAATGTTTCAGGTCTGAACCTGGCACTTCATGTACATTTTCTTATTTAATGTTCACTCAGATGAGGAGATAGGCCCAGAAGAGCAAAGGGATTTGCCCACGGTCACTTAGGTAGGATTTCCGTTTACAAAGACTGGCTGGCAGCTAATATACTACAATTGCTTCAAATGTTTAATACCCACCACTCAATCCACTCAATAATGTCTTTGGACAGCGGCAGTCTCCCAACCGAAGCCAGTATTTGCGTTGCACAACAGGTCTCACAGCTGGGGATTGGCCTCAACAGAACTAAATACAGAAGCTCCCTGCTGCTTGGGGATGGAGAATCATGAAAGCAGGCCTGGTGCTCTGCCTTACTGTTCAAATACTTTAATATTGACCACCTCTCAACTGGATATTACCAAATAATTCATTCACTCCCTTCATTTTAAAGACCATGCTCATTTAAAAGCAAATGTAATCCATATGTTTCTGGTTTCTTTACACTCAAGTCAACCAACAATATGTTCTTTTGCAATGGCTACTTCATGTCCAAATGTCTTTGGAGACAATTTTTTTTTTTCCATGAGGGCAGGAAGCTGCATTTGGACAACAGTAATCACCAAAAGGTTTAAGTTCACAACTTGAAAATTCACACCCATAAGGTTTAAATTGTAAACTTGCCCACTTCATATTCTGAAAGGGCCCCAAAGAGCAAGAATAGCAAGGATCTGGCAAGTATTAATACATGAACATCTGGAAAAGGAGGGGTGAAGTGGAATGAGAGGAGAGGACAATGACCGATGTGAGGACAGTGACCAATGTGGATGCCATCAGGAAGACAGGGGCAGGGTCCCTTGACGAATCCAGGAGACACTGTGTCCTTGAAGTGCTGATGTTCTTGTTGTGAAGTCAGCAGCCAGAAGAACACACCAGGAGCCATGAGGGAATTTGTGGTTGGAAACAGAGCTAGGACTTAGATCCATATATTATATAAAACCAAAAATCTGTGGCTGGGCTCTGAGGCTCTTATTTGTTCCAATGTCATATGAAAAGGTCTGTACTTCTGCTGGGATACCAGTAAAAAAGTATGTAAAGCTAATTTTTCACAGTCAGTGGATTAAACAGTAACTCTCTTGATGAGATCTATATAATGTAGCACCTTATTATGTGTTTCTTTTTATCTTGATCTAGAAAGGACCAAGGATTTTCTCAATTGTGATAAACATCACAAAATGGAAATAAAATTTGACTAGATTGAAAAAAAAGAGTAAATGAATTGCTCTGAAAATTGTTGAAATGTAAATATTTTCTATAATTAATTGTAGATAATAGAGAACAAAGACTGAGTACTGTATGAAATCTGACCAGAAGGGCATTCTCTTGGAGAAAAATTAAAATTACATGATTCCTAGCTAAAGGACTAGGGGTGGAAGTAACAATAAAAAAAATGCATGATGGGTTTCCTCCATGACATCATGAGCCTCACGGAGACACAGGCGACATAGGAGAACATGAAATGACAGTCTCATAGACAAATTCCACATTGATGAGCCCCATCTGTTGCTGCCATAAGCAGCTACCTTACCCACACCTGCACTTTGTCTTCCTTTGGGTCTCATTGGCCTAGTTTCTTGTCAATTCACTGAGTTAAGACGGTGATCTCCCAACAATTCTCATTTCCACAAAATGAGTCAACAGTTAGGGCAGCACATGGAAGGAATTTCCAATACTGGAAGTACACACACCCCATCAGGTCTGAGCTCTGATATGGAGCAAACAGGGAGCTTCCTGTCAGTGTCTCTGCATCATTTACACTGTTTCTGGATGAACCAACATGGAAATTAAAAGGAGATGGTTCTAACAGCTGCTCAATTCTCAATCATGCTTTTCCATTTCCTCTTGAAAGGATATATTATTTTGATTGGGAGAGTAGACTGGCAAAGAGGCTCCAGATACAGCTAGATGGGAGGAAAAATGAACCTCCTAAGGAGAGTGTGCTGGGGTATATGGGTGCAAGGGCACAGACACACGCCCTACATGTTCTGCGTGAGTCTCATTCATGGAAGAAGGCAGGCTGTGATGCTGCACAGGGCATCTCCCTCTGATGCTGCCCTACTGTGTCCAACATGAGCAAACAGAATTCGGGATTGTCAGGGAAAATAGTCTATTACTGCCTATCTCCTCAACCTCCACCACAAAAGCTTCTCACTACTCCCTAAGCCACTGTAATGCTAAATGGGGCCACCCAGAAAGAGCAGAGAGGGGGGCGGAAAGAAGGACATGGGGCTCTTTGCCTCCTACCTAGCCTAACACACATGGAAGCCAGGGCATCAGTAAGTAACCCAGAGAGGAAATACAAGGGCTCAGGTATTCTACAACCATCAAATACTGAACATAAATGTACCTCTATGTCCTGGCCTTTAGATATAGCCAATCTTTAGATACAGATGAGGTCACCTATATGGTAATGCCCCAAAGACACTGTTTGGTACACTTAGTAGCAGAAATTCCAGTGTTTTCTGTCCAGGAGTTCTTTGGCCCCAGATAGCTACATGTGGTGTTGCCAATATGAATCAGAAATTTACTGCTGTCGCCAACACTACTGCTCCTGGAATAGACTTAGGACTAGGTCCCTTGAGGCCAGTGGGGGCCAGAGGTGGGTTGTAAAGACAAGTTGCACATTCTTGAATGACTGAAATTTTCCAGTTCATCACACACATTTGACACATGCTGGGCATGCAATATTGTAAGCTGGGTGGGCGGGTTCTCCAGAAGCAGATGCTGAGATGGAGTTTGGGATGCAAGATATCTATTAGGAATAAAACCTGTGACAGGAAGGGGGAATGAAGCAGGATTGGGCAGAGGGAGAAGTCAAGCTGTGGCACAGGCCAACCCAGTGGGGAGCTCTGGACTGAAAATGGCCCTTCGAAATTGACCCAAAACAAATATCTGGGGCTTTATATCCCTGAAATAAATGGCCAGCCCATGTTCAGTTACCGGATGCAGACTGCCCCTGAATGGGCATGACCCTGCTCAAAGCAAATCTCTGCAGCTAAGGCAGATACTAAATCAGCTGACAGCTGGAGGCTATTTACTGATTGCACTTTTCACTGCTGGTCAGCAAATGCTTCCCTTGAAGACAGATCTCGATGGTCCCTATCACTGTCTACCATAGTGATGGGTTAGTCCAAATCAGGGAGGAGGGGAAAGAGATGAGAAGATAAAAAGATGTAAATGGCACAAGGAGTGAAGAAGCCGGAGCCACCTACTTGAGGTCAAATCCACTCCCAGTCTTGGGCCTGGGAAGACCTGGAGTCAGAGGTCATGTGTCCCCTTCCAGCCTCCACTGCCATGACCAACTCCATGGAGCCTTCAACAACCTGACAGGCCATGCCTCTTGCAGCTCTTGGCTTCGGCTTCAATCTCCTCAATGTTGATGAGGCATGGGACCACTCAGTGCCCACATTTGTACAATCCAGAAGGGGGAGATGTTAAGGAGGTGGGCAGTTAATGTGCTATTTGACCAGTAGGAGGCAGAATATAAATTCTTCTATCCTTCTCGTCAGTCCTGTGAGATTGAGCAATCAGTTGTATTTGGCTCCAGCTGTGGAGCTGATAATGCACTATCATACTGGATGTCATATCTCCCCATCTCAATCCTTTCCCCAACTCCTTTCCTGGGATTGCACTAGATAACAAAGCACATAAGCTTCTACCTCAGGCTCCACTCATTGAAGAACCCAGGCTAAGATGATTTGTTTCTTAGGTTAGGGCAAAATGTCTCAGTATCAAAAGTTACCATGCAGCAAAACAGCCAGTCATGTGTAAATGACATGGCTGGTCCAGGACCTCAAGACTGTTGCTGTGTAGAAATTCCCCACCCCAACCCTCCTACACTGTTGATGGGAATGTAAGTTGTTGCAGCCACTATGGAGAACAGTATGGAGGTTCCTCAAAAAACTAAAAATAGAGTTGCCATATGATCCAGCAGTCACATTCCTGGGCATATATCCAGACAAAACTATAATTCTAAAAGATACATACACCCCTATAGTTCATAGCAGCACTATTTACAATAGTCAAGACATAGAAGCAACCTAAGTGTCCATTAACAGATGAATGGATAAAGAAAAT
>RJWK010041133.1:0-19687 GCA_004363435.1 Platanista minor
TCAACAAAATACTAGCAAGCAGAATCCAATAACACATTAAAAGGATCATACACCATGATCAGGTGGGATTTATCCCAGGGATGCAAGGATTCTTCAATATATGCAAATCAGTCAAGGTGATACACTATATTAACAAATTGAAGAATAAAAACCATATGATCATCTCAATAGATGCAGAAAAAGCTTTTGTCAAAATTCAACACCCATTTATGATAAAAACTCTCCAGAAAATGGGCATAGAGGGAACCTACCTTAACATAATAAAGGACATATATGACAAACCCACAGCAAACATCATTCTCAATGGTGAAAAACTGAAACCATTTTCTCTAAGATTAGGAACAAGACAAAGATGTCCACTCTCACTGCTATTATTCGACATAGTTTTGGAAGTCCTAGCCACAGCAATCAGAGAAGAAAAAGAAATAAAAGGAATACAAATTGGAAAAAAAGAAGTAAAAGTGTCACTGTTTGCAGATGACATGATACTACTATACATAGAGAATCCTAAAGATGCCACCAGAAAACTACTAGAGCTAATCAATGAATTTGGTAAAGTTGCAGGATACAAAATTAATGCACAGACACCTCTTGCATTCCTATACACTAATGCTGAAATATCTGAAAGACAAATTAAGGAAACACTCCCATTTACCATTGCAATAAAAAGAATAAAATATCTAGGAATAAACCTACCTAGGGAGACAAAAGACGTGTATGCAGAAAACTATAGGACACTGATGAAAGAAATTAAAGATGATACTAACAGAGGGAGAGATATACCATGTTCTTGGATTGGAAGAATCAATATTGTGAAAATCACTATACTACCCAAAGCAATCTACAGATACAATGCAATCCCTATCAGATTACCAATGGCATTTTTTACGGAACTAGAACAAAAAATCTTAAAATTTGCATGGAGACACAAAACACCCTGGGTAGCCAAAGCAATCTTGAGGGCAAACAACGGAGCTGGAGGAATCAGACTCCCTTACTTCAGACTGTACTACAAAGCTACAGTAATCAAGACAATATGGTAGTGGCACAAAAACAGAAACATAGATCAATGGAACAAGATAGAAAGCCCAGAGGTTAACCCACACCCCTATGGTCAACTAATCTATGACAACGGAGGCAAGGATATACAATGGAGAAAATACAGTCTCTTCAATAAGTGGTGCTGGGGAAATTTGACAGCTACATGTAAAAGAATGAAATTAGAACACTCCCTAACACCACACACAAAAATAAACTCAAAATGGATTATTAGAGACCTAAATGTAAGACGACACTATAAAACCGTTAGAGGAAAACATAGGAAGAACACTCTTTGACATAAATCACAGTAAGATCTTTTTTGACCCACCTCTGAGAGAAATGGAAATAGAAACAAAAGTAAACAAATGGGACCTAGTGAAACTTAAAAGCTTTTGCACAGCAAAGGAAACCGTAAATGACGAAAAGGCAACCCTCAGAATGGGAGAAAATATTTGCAAACGAATCAACGGACAAAGGATTAATCTCCAAAATATATAAGCAGCTCATGCAGCTTGATATTAAAAAAAAAAAATCCCAAACCAAAAATGGGCAGAAGACCTAAATAGACATTTCTCCAAAGAAGTCATACAGATGGCCAAGAAGCACATGAAAAGCTGCACATCACTAATTATTAGAGAAATGCAAACAAAAACTACAATGAGGTATCACCTCACACCAGTTAGAATGGGCATCATGAGAAAATCTACAAACAACAAATGCTGGAGAGGTTGTGGAGAAAAGGGAACCCTCTTGCACTGTTGGTAGGAATGTAAACTGATACAGCCACTATGGAGAACAGTATGGAGGTTCCTTAAAAAAACTAAAAATAGAATTACCATACGATCCAGCAATCCCACTACTGGGCATATACCCAGAGAAAACCACAATTCAAACAGACACATGCACCCCGGTGTTCATTGCAGCCCTATTTACAATAGCCAGGTCATGGAAGCAACCTAAATGCCCATCGACAGACGAGTGGATAAAGAAGATGTGGTATATATATGCAATGGAATATTACTCAACCATAAAAAGGAACGAAATTGAGTAATTTGTTGAGACGTGGATGGATCTAGAGACTGTCATACAGAGTGAAGTAAGTCAGAAAGAGAAAAAAAAATCGTATATTAACGCACATATGTGGAACTTAGAAAAATGGTACAGATGATCTGGTTTTCAGGGCAGAAATTGAGAGACAGATGTAGAGAACAAACGTGTGGACACCAAGGGGGGGAACGTGGGTGGGGGTGGTGGGGGTGGTGTGATGAATTGGGAGATTGGGATTGACATGTATACACTGATGTGTATAAAATTGATGACGAATAAGAGCCTGTTGTATAAAAAAAAGGAAAGAAAAGGTGCTCCAGTTGCCCAGTGTAGGTCCTTAGAAATATCAGCTAGGGATTGACTCTGTTCTTTAAACCAGACTCTAGTCTGGTCCATGCCCTGGGCCTAGCCAAGGGACGGCAGCATTTCTGGTGCTTTGCTGGTCTAGTCATCTGTGAGATCTGTATCATAACGTCATCTTACAGAGAGTTAGGAATGGCTTTTTTGTAGATTGAAAGTTCAAAGTAGCCACAGCCCACCATATTTAGAATAGAGCAAATAAGAAAAGAGTAGGTGTTAGGGAAAAAAAGCAAGGCCTAGAATTTCCCTTTGACAATGTAATGGGCATTTTTATAACAGGATGGAATTGACCTAGTTTTGCTACCCTTCACTTTCAGTAAAGGTTGGGATATCAGTTTTACAATAGATCTTCATTCATTGAGGAAAGGTTTCCAATGAAAACTCAGTTACTCTGACCTCTTCTTACTTTTGGTCATCTATTTATGTTGGTCATTTTTATATGTCACAGAATCATCTAGGGATCACCAAAAATGATTTTTAGTTGCTTTATTTGCTAATTCCTTATGGAGGATTGAAACCAGTAACTCTGTAATAACCCTAAACTTTTTTAGTTTAAAAACTTTAAGATCTGCATTCCTAGTATTATACATAATTACAGTTCTAGGTATTCTAAGCCAAATGTTGATGTTTATTTTCACTGGCAACAGTTTTCCCTGTTACCTGTCACCTTTCAGAGGTTGGAGATTAGGAGGCCCAAAGTACTTTTTTTTTTTTTTTTGCGGTACGCGGGCCTCTCACTGTTGTGGTCTCTCCCGTTGCGGAGCACAGGCTCCGGACGCGCAGGCTCAGCGGCCTGGCTCACAGGCCCAGCCGCTTTGCGGCATGTGGGAGCTTCCCGGACCGGGGCATGAACCCGTGTCCCCTGCATTGGCAGGCGGACTCTCAATCACTGCACCACCAGGGAAGCCCCCAAAGTACTTTTTGACTTTTCCTCACTGTGTAGAATAGAAAAGGGGAACAGGTTGATGATGTCAGATACGATAGAGTTCGTGGTGGGGAATATCATACCCAAATACTACTGCACCAGATTAGACCAAGGAATTGTAGAGATGTCAATCAAAGTGTGGAATGAGACAGCACAGTGCAAGAGGCGTCAAGCTGGGGAGTAGGGGATCAAGTCTGGCTTGGCAGCCAGGTCACATATCCAGAGTTGGAGTGGATCAGTACTGTACCAGCAGTATACTGCTGATACTTTGGTAAGTAGAAGAGCCCCCTATGAGTGCTTAGCTCATAAATGTGGAAACTTAAACTGTCAATACATGTCTCTCTTATTCGAAAACCGAGTAAGCATCATGCCATAGTTTCGTTTTAAGTTGACTCAGTCGTAATGGTAGGATGCTTGTGAGTTTGTGTGCTGTTGATAGCTGAGAGTCTTGTGTCATGGCTGTTACTAGGAATGATTCTTTTTCATATCTCTTAAAATACTTTCTACCCATCTTAATTGCTAAATTACAATGTTCTGATTAGTTACAGCAGCTTATTTTAAAACGTGTACTATTTTCATCCTCAATTTCAGAACATAAGATTTGGTCTTTGAAGTATAGTTCCAGATTTACCGATTTAATATAATTTTTATTAACTTGACAAAATGATGGCCCAGTTGGGATTCATTCTGAATAGTAGTCCTTGATCTGAATGTGTTTCATATTTTTGTGAGCTATTAAAAACATAAGACTTTGCTTATAAGAAAGGCCTTTCTTAGAACAATCCTGAATCTTGGAGTCCATGTAGGACTTTTAGCATTATCCTGTCTTTGATGTTTAGTGATAGGGATTGAATTGTCCCGCTTGGGTCTCAAGTATATGCCATCAATTTTGAAGCTATAAATCTAGGACTCACCAGAATGTTAGAACATTAATCCAGCAAATTGAGCCCATCGAAGACTCCCTTTCTGAAAAAGTCACATTGCTTCTGTTCTCAGGGTCCCCAGTCAGTTACTCAAATATAAACATTACTAGCTACAATGCACAGAGAAAATACTGCCTCATTTAATCTAGATGTTCATTTATAGTAAGTCCTTTTTCTAGAATTGGGCAAAATGTCAAAATGATCAGTTTAAGTATGTGCTACAGTTCTTGCCTCTAACTGGAGGTGCTAATAAACAGTGAAATCAGATAAGGTAGGTTTTTCCAAAAATACTTCTAAAAAATTGAAATCAAATTCAATGATGTAAAACACATACAGGAACCAAGCATGTAGTATAAATCACTGAAGCAGGCCATGAGTTTGTTTTATAGTGGAATAATTCTTTTTTAGACACATTTTATTTGCATACTTAATGTGGGAATATTTACTTACACTCATTTACTTTCTCCCTTTTGTCTGTGTTGTTTTCCCACATTGGTGGGCTTTCTCAGCTCCTCTAAGAAAAACGGAGCAGCACAGAGCCCCTTAATAAATAGCCACTGACTTGATCTCAGGGCCATGGAGACCTGAGAGAGAGATGGGGAGAGACCTCATTCCCTAGGTAAGGCAGACATCACTACTCAGCTCCAACTAATTGTCACCACAGAGGGAAGACGGTAAGTCTGAAATGTTCATGTGAAATCTCCCTAGATGTTGGCAATTAAAATAGTTTGGTGTCCTTTGCTTATATTTTCCTTTCATAGAACTAAATTTTTTAAAAATTAATTTGGCTAGCTAAATACTGCATGCATATTTTAAATTCAGGCTTCTAAATACTGTGTGACCAAATTTACTTGAAGAAAAAAATTTACTTGATTAGGACAGAAACCATCCCCTTTGAAAACAAGTTATGTAGTTGGTACACTTTGGAACACACAAATAAGTGCAGACATGAACTAATACTTTAAAGTTGAATACAGTGATGTTACTGCAGCCATTCATGCATCTGTCCAGTGGAGAAAATGTGGAGGTATAGGCCTGTGTTGTCACACCTTTTATAGAATTCCACATCTGCACAAGTTTTTAGTTTATAATTACAGTTGTTAATATCATAAAAGAATACATCATTATTCTACCTTTTTTCCATGTTTTTTTTTGGTTTTCTTTGTCTTTTTAAAGCAGAGGACAAAATGTCAAACAGTTTTGTTCAGAGATGCCCAATTTAGTAGTTTATGCTGGTTAAATTTCCAAGGTAATTGCTTAAATGTCTTATAGAATTTGCTGTCATTTTATAGGTTTATGCTTTTCAAGACAACTGGGTAGGTACATACTTTCATATTAAGTAAAGGATTGGTTTTTGTTGTAATCATGTTGACTGTGATTCAGATAAGCTGCATAGGTGGAGGGATTATTTGGCCTTGTCCAAAAAGCAAGGCATATATGCATGGTAAATAGGAGCTCAAGATTATAGCTTAGTTTTCTACTGCTATGTCTTATTGAAATAAAAATGTTAAAGCATATAAGCATGATTAAGAATATTGTATTTATAAAAATAATTCCAAAGCAAAATTTAAGAAAACATAAGCACATGTAAGCTTGTCAGCCAACTGACTCCCTAAATTTAAAATCCCACCCACCTCCTTGAGATGATACTGACAGGAGATTGGGTCAGAATGGCATTAGAACCTCTTTGCTCTTTGGGGAACATTCCCAGTTCTGATTCCTTTCGAGCGATCTCTTCTTTTTTTTTTTTTTGTGGTACGCGGGCCTCTCACTGTTGTGGCCTCTCCCATTGCGGAGCACAGGCTCAGCGCCCACGGCTCACGGGCCCAGCCACTCTGCCGCATGTGGGATCTTCCTGGACCGGGGCACGAACCCGTGTCCCCTGCATCGGCAGGCGGACTCTCAACCACTGCGCCACCAGGGAAACCCGAGTGATCGCTTCTTAAGTGAAAGATTCCCATTCCATCTGATACCTGTCTTTGCCTACTCATTTAGTTCTGAGTTAATAACCCTGCTGCTCATGCTCTTAGCAATTGGTCTTTGTCACTGACTTTATAAACGCAGTGGGATGCTTTCTCAGCATATACTGTGTGACACATAGTAAGTGCTCAATAAATAAATAACCCTTTACTCTCTTGACTAATAATTGGAAGTAATTCCCAGAGGATTTTTTAATAACCTTCTCTTTTCACTTCTTTTCCCTTCTGTTGTTACTTTCTTGCTGCATAAGAGGAATGTGTTTCTCTAGTAAGGGTGGTTTTTCTCTCAAATAACAGAATATCATCTTTGAGGCTGAGGAAACAAAGTAATTTCCACTGACTTACTACTTATCAGTGGACTTACAGAATCAATTTACTTTGGTCTGACTTTAAAGGTATCTGCCTCTTTTCCCAGGACACAGATTTTTAAAATGCTTGTGCCAGATGCAACCTATTAAAAAAGTAAGGCAAATTATTTAACCACATCTGTATAACCTTGTTAATAATAGCTTAAGTAAAAAGTTGGACTGCATGCCTCCTATATTTGTCATAGTGGACCCAAGGGAGAGTAGATGGCCTGAGAGTGAGGAGAGGACAGGATGGTTGAGAACGGGCACAGGGTGGCTCACAGGAGTCTTGGGAAACTGCTGCTGGTCGGTAATATTGCCTCAGGGAGACATGACCTCACCGGGAGGTAGCTGAGTCGTGCACACAGGAAAGGGTCGTTCCCAGGCTACACATTCATTTCCCCAAAACACAACGTGGAAGCAGAGGAGCCCTGGACTTCAGGAGACTGTGGGGCTTTGACACTAGTCATCAGTATGGACCGAAGATAGGAAATCTTACCTGCCAGTCCTATGAAATAGAGATTCTGATTCAATTAGGTTGATTTTTTTTTTAATATTTATTTATTTATTTATTTTTGGCTGCGTTGGGTCTTTGCTGCGCCCGGGCTTTCTCTAGTTGCGGAGAGCGGGGGCTACTCTTCGTTGCAGTGCGCGGGCTTCTCATTGCGGTGGCTTCTCTTGTTGTAGAGCATGGGCCCTAGATGCACGGGCTTTAGTAGTTGTGGCTTGCGGGCTCTAGAGCACAGGCTCGGTAGTTGTGGTGCACGGGCTTAGTTGCTCCACGGCATGTGGGATCTTCCCTGACCAGGGATCAAACCTGTGTCCCCTGCATTGGCAGGCAGATTCTTATCTACTACGCCACCAGGGAAGCCCCAATTAGGTTGATTTTTAAAACATACCTTTTTTTTGTACACTAAAGTTTACTGCTGCAAATTTATATCAGTACGCTGAATCTGATTTCCCCGAATTTATAAATATAATAACCTTTTTGCCAAATAGGCATATTAAGTCCCTAAAACACTGATTGGGTAGCATTACTCTAAATCCCATGGGGTATCCTAAAACTATTTTTCAAACATTAATATGTTTTCAAAGAAACAGTTTTTCATGGACCCAAAGGATACCTCAGTTTGAAAAATACTGACTTCAAAGTCTTATTCCGTAAAAGGTCTTAAAATTGAAAATTCTTATTGTAAAAGAGCTGTGTGTTTATAACTGGTAACAATTTTTTTAAATGTTATGAAAATAAAAAGTATACCCTAGAAATTCTTGCACAACTCATGCTAGTGGGATTGGATCTGCAGTCACTATTATAATGATAGTTTCCTAAACTAGACACTAGTCATTTTGCTTCCCAAATTGACTTTGTTCTTTATGTGATTTAAAACTGGATTTTCTTGTATTAAGTTGGGATGACAGTGGCTCTGGAAATTATGTTCATGAGGACATACTTTGGGAGTTGGGAGAGTTTGGCCTGGACAAGGGACATGATAGGGATACGTGATAGCCTTTGAACTATCTGAAAACTGCCATCAAGTGGAAGAAGAATTCACCTGTGCCCTCAAAAGACAGTTTGCACAAAAAGGGGAAATTTCAGTAAAACAGTCTGCTAAATATGATTTTCTAACAGAACTGTTCATAAATGGCTGCTTGGGAAGGAGTAAGCTTCTCATCACCTTTTTTTCAAGCAGAGGCCAGAAAACATCTGTTAGAGATGATGACTAGGGGATTTCTCTTGCCTTTTCAATTAAGATTTTTTTTCCTTTTTATCCAGGTTTTTCAGTATTACATCTTATGTTTTCAGCAATTATAAATCACATAGTTAATTCTCCCCAAAGAATTGTCTTCTCTGGAAGATTACTGACTAACCTTTCTGGAAGCTTTCAGACACTGTAGTGTGTAATGCCTCCTAGAGGAGCTGAAGTTCAATTTCAGATTATCCTTGAACATGATCTAAAAATTTTGAAATCCTTACTCTTCATTATTATATTAATAGAGAACCATGTTTCCATCTGACAACATTACAAAAAAGACTAATATACTGTTCCTAATTCTCAACCTACTGTCATTAGGTTAGATTTCTAGGAAGTGAAATCTCTGAAACCATCATTTAACTGGACCCTTCTATAGCATTTAAAGGTGCTTGGTTTTAAGGATATAAATTAAGATTCTCATGGCCTGTAGGAGTCCGATTAGTCCTACTTTTCATGATCCTTAGCAAGTTTCATTTAAAAACCTAATAAAATAATAACGGCAATGAACTGTGATGCCTGGGTGCCACACTGTGCCAGGGATTGTTCCAAACCTTTTACAGTTATTAACCTAATCCTTGAACAACCGAGTAGGAAATGGAGGCACAGAAAGGTTTCTAATTCACCTGTATCACACAGCTGTGTGGTAGAGCTGGTATAGAAATCTATGTGGTTGGTTCTGGAGCCTAAGCTCTTAGCCATTATGTTCTACTGCCTCTTAAGGTTTGGGGGAAGGAGTGACTATTTCAAAACACCATGGGTCAGCATTCACGCCATTTTTGGCAAGTGGTCATTCAGGATTCACTGGAGCAGTTCCATTATATATTGCGTTCTTCTACCATTGAAATCGAATCTCTCCATTTGTACTCTGTATTATATTCCCTTCTGTCCTCCAAGTCTTGCTCTTCTAAGTGTTTTGTTTGTTTGATTGGTTTTGGTTTTTTTGTTTTTTTCTGTTTTCAGTCTTCAACATTCTTTAGAGTTGAAGAATGAAATAGTACTGCCACTATTTTTTTTTCCAGCATAATACTGGACTCTCCACCAGCATTTAAATGTCAGATCATCCCTGCCCGTCCTAAACAACAAAATCCTCTCTTCTGTCTGTGACCCTCTCTCATCCCCTTCTTGAGTTGCCTCCATTCTGCCCCCCATTTCTCAAGCTATTCCAATCTAGCATTTAAGCTCGTTGACCCAGTAAAATAGCTCTCACCAGTTCCCCATGACCTTTTTACTAATTTCAACATGTTTTAGTCTTCTTAGCTTGCCTCTGGGAAGCCTGCAACTTGGCTGCCCACTCTCCCTGCATCCCTCTTTTCCCTTGGCTTTGTGACATCCTCTCACCAGGTTTTCCTTCTTACTTCTCTGGCCCTTCCTCCCCAGTCTCTTCAGATTTCTGTTTTACTCTGTCAAGGATTTGCTGTGCTCTCACTACAGGATTGCCCTGTTTTTTTTTTCATCCATTTGTGTAGCTTTTTTTCCCCCTCTATATGTAGGTGGCTTGCAAATTTCCAGCCCAGAGTTCACTCCTGAGCCTCAGACCCCATGTATTTAGGTGCTATAGTTGATCTCACTTGCATAGCTTACAAGGGACCTCAGCATGTACAGATGTGAACTACTGCCCCTTATCCCTTACACACAGAGAGACACACACACATACGCACAATCTGCTTCAACTCCTCTGTTTCCTTTCTTAGGGAATGGTCTGCCTACCCAGCTGCCCAAAGCAGAAATCATTTTCACACACTTCCTTTTCCTTCACTACCTCCAGTTCCTCCCTGTCCCCCTCTGTCAAGTACCCTTATTTTAGTTCAGGCCACCACATGTATCCTCAATGGACTACTCTGAGAGCCGCCTAAATGGGCTCTCTGCTTCTAGTTCTGCCACCTTACACCCCCAAAGCGATCTTCCTAGAGCGTGATCTTTTCACTCTTGCTGAAGTCACTGAATGTCTATAGTTTGCCTTTAGGCTTAAGTCCAAACTCCCCCTTGACTAGGACTCACTCAGTTTTTTTTTGTTTTTTGTTTTGTTTGTTTGTTTGTTTGTTTTGCAGTACGCGGGCCTCTCACTGTTGTGGCCTCTCTCGTTGTGGAGCACAGGTTCTGGACGCACAGGCTCAGCAGCCATGGCTCACGGGCCCAGCTGCTCCGCGGCACGTGGGATCTTACCGGACTGCGGCACGAACCCGTGTCCACTGCATCTGCAGGCGGACTCTCAAACACTGCACCACAAGGGAAACCCAGACTCACCCAGTTTTATCTTTTGCCACTTTTTTTCTCCTTAGTAAGTTCCAGTCAACTTTAATCTTAAAATCCTTTAAGTTTATTGAAAGGGTAATATATGCCCTCTCTCACTCTGGGCCTTCATGCATATTTTTCCCTCTTCTGGAATATTTACCAATATTCCCGATGACCTGGCTAATGTCTACTAAATTTTCCAGGTCCCAGCTTCAGTGTAACTACTGTGAAATCTTTAGTGACTACACCCTGCCCCCTAGCTAGGCTAGGTCAGATATCCCTAGTATATATGCTATACATATATTTGCATATCAGGAATACATATACATACAATATGTATATAGCATGTCATGGCATTTATGAAACTTTAATTGTAGAGATGGCAGGGATTTGGTTTGTGCTGCTCACTGTTGTCTGTCTCCCCAGGAGAGGGCATAGTGCCTGGCACATAGCAGGTGTGAAATAAATATTTGTTAAGTGAGAACATACTGCCTCTTTGAATAGCACATTCTTTGAGCACCTAATTACTTAGGAGGTTCTTCTTTCAGTTGAGCAGCACCTTGTCACTTCTATTTATTGGTTCTATTTCTGTACCCTTGGGAACACACAGGGCAATCATTAGACTATCTTTTTATTTTTTTTAAAGTTGTACCCCACTTATAGTTATTATGAAATATTGGCTATATTCCCTGTGTTGTACAGTATATCCTTGTAGTTTATTTTATATGTAGTAGTTTGTACCTTTTAATGCCCTACCCCTACCTTGCTCTCCCCACATTCACTTTACCCACTGTTAACCACTAGTTTGTTCTCTATATCTGTGAGTCTGTTTCTTTTTTGTTATATTCACTAGTTTGTTTTAATTTTTAGATTCTACATGTAAGTGATAACATACAGTGTTTATCTTCTCTGACTTATTTCACTAAGCATAATACCTTCCAAGTCCATCTATGTTGTTGCAAACGGCAAAATTTCATATTCTTTTTATTGCTGAGTAGTATTTCATTGTATATGTATTCCACATCTTTACCTATTCATCTGTTGATTGACACTTAGGTTGCTTACTTATCTTGGCTATTGTAAATAATGCTGCTGTGTACATTGGGGTGCATGTATCTTTTCAACTTAGTGTTTTTGTTTTTTCCAGATATGTACCCAGGAGTGGAATTGCTGGGTCATATGGTAGTTCTAGTTTTAGTTTTAGTTTTCCACATTGGCTGCACCAATTTACATTCCCACCAGCAGTGTACAAGGGTCCCCTTTTCTTCACATCCTCGCCAACATTTGTTGTGCTCTTTTCGATGCTAGCCATTCTTTTTTTTTTTTAAATCTTTATTGGAGTATAATTGCTTCACGGTACTGTGCTATTTTCTGTTGCACAACAAAGCAAATCAGCCATATGCATACATATGTCCCTATATCCCCTCCCTCTTGAGCCTCCCTCCCATCCTCCCTATCCCACCCCTCTAGGTCATCGCAAAGCACCGAGCTGATCTCCCTATGCTATGCTGCTGCTTCCCACCACCTAACTGTTTTACATTTGGTAGTGTATATATGTCGATGCTACTCTCACTTCGCCCAAGCTTCCCCCTCCCACCCCAAGTCCTCAAGTCCATTCTGTATGTCTGCCTCTTTATTCCTGCCTGGCAACTAGGCTCATCAGTACCTTTTTTTTAGATTTCATATGTATGTGTTAGCACATGGTATTTGTTTTTCTCTTTCTGACTTACTTCACTCTGTATGACAGACTCTAGGTCCATCCACCTCACTACAAATAACTCAATTTTCTTCCTTTTTATGGCTAATATTCCACTGTATATATGTACCACATCTTCTTTATGCATTCATCTGTTGATGGACACTTAGGTTGCTTCCATGTCCTGGCTATTGTAAACAGTGCTGCAATGAACATTGTGGTACATGACTCTTCTTGAATTATGGTTTTCTCAGGGTATATGCCCGGTAGTGGGATTGCTGGGTCATATGGTAGCTATATTTTTATTTTTTTAAGGAATCTCCATACTGTTCTCCATAGTGGCTGTATCAGTTTACATCCCCACCAACAGTGCAAGAGGGTTCCCTTTTCTCCACATCCTCTCTCCAGCATTTACTATTTGTAGATTTTTTGATAATGGCCATTCTAACTGGTATGAGGTGATACCTCATTGTAGTTTTGATTTGCATTTCTCTAATAGTGATGTTGAGCACCTTTTCATGTGCCTTTGGCCATCTGTATGTCTTCCTTGGTGAAATGTCTATTTAGGTCTTCCACTCATTATTTAACTGGATTGTTTGTTTTATTGATATTGAGCTGCATGAGCTGTTTGTATATTTTGGAGATTAATCCTTTGTCTGTTTCATTTGCAAATATTTTCTCCCATTCTGAGGGGTGTCTTTTTGTCTTGTTTATGAGGCTAGCCATTCTAACAGGTGTGATATCTCATTGTGGTTTTGATTTGCATTTCTCTGATGGTTAATGATGTTGAGCATATTTTCATGTGCCTGTTGGCCATCTGTATGTCTTGGAAAAATGTCTATTCAGGTCTTCTGCCCATTTTTTTAGTTGCTTTTTAAAAAAATTTTTATTTTTTTATTTATTTATGTTTGGTTGCGTTGGGTCTTTGTTGCTGCACACAGGTTTTCTCTAGTTGTGGCGAGTGGGGGCTACTCTTCATTGGGGTGTGCAGGCTTCTCATCGTGGTGGCTTCTCTTGTTGTGGAGCACAGGCTCTAGGCACGTGGGCTTCAGTAGTTGTGACACTCGGGCTCAGTAGTTGTGGCTCGCGGGCTCTAGGGTGCAGGCTCAGTAGTTGTGGCACATGGGCTTAGTTGCTCCGCGGCATGTGGGATCTTCCTGGACCAGGGGTTGAACCTGTGTCTCCTGCATTGGCAGGCGGATTCATAACCACTGTGCCACCAGGGAAGTCCTGGGTTGTTTGTTTTTTTGATGTTGTATGAGCTATTTATACATTTTGTATGTTAATCCCATATTGGTTATATCATTTGCAAATATTTTCTGCCATTCAGTAGTTGTCTTTTCGTTTTGTTTATGATTTCCTTTGCTGTGCAAAAGCTTTTAAATTTAATTAGGTCCCATTCGTTTTTTTGCTTTTATTTCCTTTACTTTAGGAGACAGATACAAAATGTATTGCTACAATTTATGTCAAAAAGCATACTCAGCCATAAAAAGAAACGAAATGCAGTTATTTGTGGTGAGGTGGATGGACCTAGAATCTGTCATACAGCGTGAAGTAAGTCAGAAAGAGAAAGACAAATACCGTATGCTAACACATATATATGGAATCTAAGAAAAAGTGAAATGTCGTGAAGAACTTAGGGGCAAGATGAGAATAAAGACACAGGCCTACTAGAGAATGGACTTGAGGATATGGGGAGGGGGAGGGGTAAACTGTGATAAAGTGAGAGAGTGGCATGGACATATATACACTACCAAATGTAAAATAGATAGCTAGTGGGAAGCAGCCGCATAGCACAGGGAGGTAACCTCGGTGCTTTGTGATCACCTGGATGGGTGGGATAGGGAGGGTGGGAGGGAGGGAGATGCAAGAGGGAGGAGATATCGGAACATATGTTTATGTATAATTGATTCACTTTGTTATAAAGCAGAAACTTAACACCATTGTAAAGCAATTATATTCCAGTAAAGATGTAAAAAAACATTTTTTTAAAAAAGCATTCTGCCTATGTTTTCTTCTAGATTTATGGTTTCTGGTCTTACATTTAGCTGTTTAATACATTTTTAGTTTACTTTTGTATATGGTGTTAGAGAATGTTCTCATTTCATTCTCTTACATGTAGCTGTCCTGTTTTCCCAGCACCATTTATTGAGGAGATCATCTTTTCCCCATTGTATATTTTTGCCTACTTTGTCATAGATTAATTGCATAAGTGTGTGGGTTTATTTCTGGGCTACTTTGTTCCACTGCTATGTGTCTGTTTTTGTGCCAGTACAGTACTGTTTTGAGTACTGTAGCTTTGTAGTATAGTCTGAAGTCAGGGACCATAATTCCTCCAGCTCTTCTCTTCTTTCTCAAGATTGTTTGGGCTCTTCGGAGTCTTTTGTGTTTCCATACAAACTTTAAAATTATTTGGTCTACTTCTGTGAAAAATGCCCTTGATGTTTTGATAGGGATTTGCACTGAACCTGTAGATTGCCCCAGGTAGTATAGTCATTTTAACAATATTAATTCTTCCAACCCATGAACACAGTATATCTTTCCATCTGTTTGTGTTGTCCTTAATTTCTTTCATCAGTGTCTTATAGATTTCCAAGTACATGTCTTAGGTAGGTTTATTCCTAGGTATTTTATTCTTTTTGATGCGATTGTAAATGGTATTATTTCCTTAATTTCTCTTTCTGTTTGTTGTTAGTATATAGAAATACAACAGATTTCTCTATATTAATTTTATACCCTCCAACTATTCTGAATTCATTGATGAGCTCTAGTAGTTTTTTGGTGACATCTTTAGGATTTTCTTCGTATAGTGTGATATCTGCAAACAGTGACAATTTTACTGCTTCCTTTCCAATTTGGATTTCTTTTATTTCTTTTTCTTGTCTGATTGATGTGGCTATGACTTCCAACACTGTTGAATGAAAGTGGTGAGAGTGGGCATACAAGAGTTCCTGATCTTAGAGGAAATGCTTTCAGCTCTTCATCATTGAGTATGATGTTAGCCGCAGGCTTGTCATATATGGCCTTTATTTTGTTGAGGTATGTTCCCTCTTTGCCCACTTTCTGGAGAGTTTTTATCATAAATGGATGTTGAATTTCATCTAAAGCTTTTTCTGCATCTGTTGAGATGATCACGTGGTTTTTATTCTTCAATTTGTTAATGTGGAGTATCACACCGATTGATTTGTGGATATTGAAAAATCTTTGTATCCTTGGAATAAATCCCACTTGATCATGGTATATTATCCTTTTAATTTATTGTTGGATTTGGTTCGCCAATATTTTGTTGAGGAGTTTTGCATCTATGTTCATCAGTGATATTGGCCTGTAGTTTTCTTTTTTTGATATCTTCATCTGGTTTTGGTATCAGGGTGATGCTGACCTCATAGAGTGAGTTTGGAAGTGTTCCTTCCTCTGCAACTTTTTGGAATAGTTTTAGAAGGATAGGTGTTAACTCTTATCTGAACGTTTGGTAGAATTCACCTGAGAAGCCATTTGGTCCTGGACTTTTCTTTGTTAGGAGTTTTTTTTTTTAATATTACTGATTCAATTTCGTTACTGATAATTTGTCTGTTCATGTTTTCTGTTTCTTCGTAGTTCAGCCTTGGGAGACTGTACTTTTTTAGGAATTTGTCCATTTCTTCTAAGTTGTCCATTGTATTGGTATATAGTTGTCCTTAGTAATCTCTTATGATCCTATGTATTTCTGTGGTGTTGGTTGTAACTAGTTTTTTGTTTCTGATTTTATTGGATTTGTGCCCTCTTTTTTCTTGATGAGTCTGAGAAAGATATTTCAATTTTTTTACCTTTTCCTAGCTCAGGTCTGGGTCACAAGGTGACTGGCTGCAGAACCCTGTGGGCCCCGTGGCTAATGCTGGCTCACTGGTGGGTGGCGTCAGGGTCCAGGAGACCCCGTGCATTTGCCCACCCACTGGTGGGTAAAGCCAGGTCCTGGAGCTAGTGCTGGCCTACTGGCAGGCAGAAACAGGTCCTGGAGTCTGGATGCAGGGCCCAGGTGTCCCCAAGCTGGTGTCAGATGGCTGGTGGTTGGGGCTGGTTCCTGACACAGTTGGGTGTGGGGCCTGGGGGATCCTGAAGCTTCTGTTAGCTTGGTAGTGGGTGGGCCAGGTACACAGAGCTGCAGTTTTCTTTTGGCTGGTGTCTGCCCTCTGGTGGATAGGGCTGGGTGTTGGGCCTCTGGCTGGAGAGCCCTGGGGTGTCCCAGGGCTATTGCCTGTGGTCTGCTGTGTAGGGCCAGGCCCTGAGCCCTCTGGTGGCAGGGCTTTGCACAGAGGGTCTTAAATCAGCCTGTCTCCCTGTGGGTGGGCCTGTGTTCCCATGCAGTTAGTTACTTGACCTGAGTGAGGCATCCCAGCACTGGCACCCACAGGCTGTTGAGTGGGGCAGGGCTAGGTCCTGAGGCTGATAAACTAGAGGGATGGTTCCAAAATGGCACTTGCCGGCACCAGTGTCCACCTGGTAGAACAGGCTCCCCAGAATGACTGCCACCAGTGTCTGTGTCTCCAGGGGAGCTGCATATGCCTCCTGCCTCTCTGCGAGACTTTTCAAGATCAGCAAGTAGGCCTAACCCAGGCTCCTATCAAATTACTGCTCTGCCCTGGGTCCCGGAGCAGGTCAGGTTTTGTGTGCACTCTTAAGAGAGTGGAGTTACTATTTCCCTCAGCCCTCTGGGACTCCTGAAAGTAAGCCCCACTGGCCTTCAAAGTCAGATGCTCTGGAGGCTCATCTTCCCAGTGCAGGACTCCTGGGCTGGGGAGCCCAACATGGGGTTCAGACCTCTCACTCCTTTGGGAGAAACTCTGCAATTGTTATTATTCTCCCATTTGTGGGTCGCCCACCTGGAGTTATGAGACTTGTTTGTATCATGACTCCACCCCTCCTACCCATCTCCCTGTTCCCTTTTACCTTTAGTTGTATATCTTTTCTGGTAGGTTCTGTTTTTTTTGCATCAGTGGTTGTTCTGCAAATAGTGATTTTGTTGTGCATGTGAGAGGTGGTGAGTTCAGTATCCTTCTACTCTGCCATCTTGGCTGATCTGATTCATTAGACTATCTTCAAGTGAATTAAGGAATGCGGTCTGGGCTTCAGTTTCACACAGTGTATGGTGCCTAGAACTGAACACTCACCTCAGAGTGGAGTGGGATCATCGCCATACTTACTTGACAGGCAGTCCTTGTAAAAAAGTAGCTTGGGATCATATATGCTGTCATCCCACTGCACGTTCATATTGACAAACCTACATTTCTTTTTTTTTAATAAATTTATTTTTATTTTTGGCTGCATTGGGTCTTCGTTCTGCGCATAGGTTTTTCTCTAGTGGCGAGTGGGGGCTACTCTTCATTGCAGTGTGTGGGCTTCTCATTGCGGTGGCTTCTCATTGCGGAGCACGGGCTCTAGGCGTACGGGCTTCAGTAGTTGTGGCTCGTGGGCTCAGTAGTTGTGGCACGTGGGCTGTACAGTGCAGGCTTAGTAGTTGTGGTGCACGGGAGTAGTTGCTTCGTGGCATGTGGGATCTTCCCAGACCAAGGCTCAAATCCATGTCCCCTGCATTGGCAGAAGGGTTCTTAACCACTGGGCCACCAGGGAAGCTGCACATATTGGAGAACTTTTAAATTGCCTTTCTCAAGTACACTGTCTCTGACACTGCTTATATTTATTTATTTGCCTAATTCTCCTCAGCCTCCCCCCCAAAATATTTAGTTTTTAGTGATCCATCCAAACAACGTTTTCCAAGACGCTTTAACTACTACCCTTATTTCTTTTTAAAATCTCAAAATACCTAAATAATGAATTCTGTCTGCTGAGTAAGAGCATATGAAGTGATTTATTGAACTGGTTAAGATCCATTATATACAGGTAGAAACCATCAAAATTGTACAGGGAACCATTAAGAGTATTGATAGTTTTACAGACAAAACGACAACTGGAAAATAGTTTTAACATACACAACATATAATTATGAAAAAAATGCAGAACACAAATTGTTCTACCAAATAGATTCCAAGGTTATTTAAAAGTCTGCTGTGCAAACTTTAAGTTGAAAAATGTGTTCAATGGGGTTACATGGTTTTAAAAAAATTAAGTATAATGTAAAAATTCAGTTTTTTTTCCTCACTGCAAATGGGAGAGGAACCAAAACTTTTTACTCCAAATCTATACATTTTGAAAAATAATTTATATGTCTAGCACAAAGAAAGACAATTGAGAATGTTTACAGTTCTGTAAACTATGCCTTTCATGAAATGCAAACTGCATCAATTTTAACAGTTAAAAATAGACTGTTCCCTTTAAGGTACAATTGTACCTTCATTGGCTTTATACCTGAGCACCAAAGCTGTAGTCCTAAATGCTGTCTTGGAAAGCTATTCTGAAAATGAGCAAGAAATCAAAACTAGCCTGCTATTATCTGGAGAATTAGGCACCAAGAAGGAGATGATCTCCTTAGAAGAAATGCAGTATTAACAGTAGAGAAGGCTCAGTTAATTAAGCAGCTGACAGATCTCCTTGTGAACACAGCAAAGGAAATCCACATAGGATGATCCTCCATCAAGTCCTTTGTCTTCTACCAGGAACTGTCGGAAAACCATTTCTGGCTGTTCTCGCTGCTTTACTATCGTGAGCTAGGGAAAAAAACAACAAGGTAGCTGGTTATAAACATTTTCTGAATGCGGCTAGATTTTGTATCCTTCAATCTCACCAAAATTACATAATGTCCACTGTCTGTGAGGCCTTGGAGGATGACAGGAAAGTGCCCATTATCCAGAGTGGAGAGAGGCAATGACCCCAAAACCACAAAAACCAAGACATACAATTAATTATAAGTGGCAACAATGAAACATAAGCTGAGTGCTACGGGAAAGGCTTCACAATGTAGTGACTGTACTGAACCTAAAGGACAGGGTGGGATTTCCTTAAGGAGGTGGGGGCCGAGCTGGCATCCCATGCGGGGACCACATACAAAGGACACAGTCCTGCCTGGCATGTAAACTAGCCCACACTTCTGAAAGGCAATGGGAGGTGATGCCTTTGGGTTTTTGTAGGGAATGTGATCCAGTGAAGGTGTTTAAGAACAACCGGTTATGGTGCCTAGAATGCACTGAGGGGATGAGAGAAACCAGACAGGAAGCAGTTGGAAGCATCTAGGTGGGAGATGATCAGGATCTGAATTAGGCGGTGTAGGTGCAAAGGAAGTGGATGAAAAAGAAAGTGTAAAGTTCTTAAACCACTAAAATTAATAAATTCTTCAAATAGTAAAACTATTTGTACACTGATTACATGTGGAAATGATAATATTTTGGATATACTAGGTTAATAAAATCCATTATCCAAATGGATGTTTTACATTTGAGTTGTGGCTACTAC
>RJWK010041134.1:0-19687 GCA_004363435.1 Platanista minor
TTATTATCATTACTATTGGCATGATTCTCTCCTTAAACTAGATTCATTAAATCCTAATTCAATACTTTTTCTATGGCACAATGTCACTGGGGTCTCAGGGAATTTTAGACCTGAAAAGAACCTAGAGGATAAGAATGCTTGAAAAAAGTGTAATCACGAGTCTGAAAGTATAGCTCACCCAAAGTCTTGCAAGTTAGACAAATAATGTCAATGTAAAATATATATGAGTTTTAACCAAAGAATCATAACTTGGGTAGTGAAAATATGAGTTGTAGGAGAAATATGAGAAAGAGAAATACGATGAAGTAAACAAGTTATAGAGTTAACATGCTTTTTTCCTCTTTTTATGTTGTTTTGAATTTTATTTATGGTAACACAAAGATAACCCTTTTTTCTATCCAGAATTTCCACAGGTGCCTTTAGAATGGTAATTAATTGCTTCTGTGGCAAATGAAATCTATACAGGTTAAAATTTAGCTTACTGAAAATAGAAGGGCTGCTATATTCTGAAATAATATCCTGATCACATTCATTTTATTTACAACGTTAAGTATTAAAACAACAAAGATTATCCAAACTAAATTCTTTCTCCCATTGTGAAACATTCCAAATGAAACCTCAGCCAGTACGGAATCAATAGAAGGAAAATCATGTCAGCTACTTCTACATCCACTATCAATTATTGGTTTCTGTCAATCTTTTTTCATGCCTTAAAAATTTTGATGTTGCTTACATTAAATAAGTTTTTTGGGGGGATAAGAGCATTAAAATATCTAATAATGAGAAATACCTTGAATCATTAAAAATATTACTATTCTGGCAGATTGTCAGGCTTGATTGCACTGTAACAGTGTAGTGAAGCACAGGCCTCTTACAGAGACCAGTTTCACCCGGATTCTAGGTCTGGCTCAGCACTGAATACTTCTGCTGACCTTGGGCAAAGCTTATAAATTCTGTGGAAGTCACTCAGTTATTTCATCAGAATATTTAGGAGTTTAGCAAACTAAGTCAGAATATTTAGGAGTTTAGCAAACTAAGTCCTATACTTAATAGGGAGTGTGTAAACTATTATTACCATTTAAATTTTTGTTGGACTATATCATTTTTAGTGTTCTCCTGTCTAAATCTACACATTTTATAATTTCCTTAAAGATTAGTGCCAGGATTTCTTACTGTTGATAAGTCCAAGATAGAATAAAAATAATATAGACTTCATTATAAGGAGTTTTCAGTCTCTTAGAGTTCAGAAAACAGTAAATACTAAGTTACCAGATTCTATTAAAATGAGCTCTTAGCCCATAATCTTATTCTTCAATTTAGAATATGGTAACGTTGCTTAATGATCAGGGTGTTTGTGCTTCTCTATTAGTATAAAAAATAATGATTCATCATTATAATAAAATATTCCTCTATTGCATAGTCTGTTTTATGAATTACTGTACACACATTTTGTGTCAATTATAGACTGCAGAATAAAAGGTTACACTTCAGCCTTCAGGCTGAGTCATTTGTTTGGAGCTCACTGATGTGTTCTTAATTCAGTCTGAAGTCTCTCCCCACCCACAGTTTGTAGAGAAAGGGATGCAAACATTTTTCTTCATTGGCAGTGGCTGGAGAATGCATCAACATGAGAAATATTTTCCAGGAGGGGAAAAAAAAAAAGTATACTCTGTGAATAACAATCTCTCTGTCTCTCCCAAAGGGGGGGGGGGACATAATCATAGCAATGTTTATAACGTTTCCTTTATCTCAAAGGAGCCTCCAAGCATTTTAGAAATGTTAACGATGATCTGGTTCTGTGGGATTCACATCTCTTGTCACTGAAATGTATTCATGTTTAACAGTGCATGGGGATGACAGACCCTGAATAAATCTCTGCTGGATTTATGATCACATCTGTAAGGCTGAAAGGAGAGCACTACTTATTCCAAAGTGCCCATGCTAGGAAGTGTATCCATCACATAATCAAAGGCATGGGCTCCTACATATGCAAAACGTAACAAATAACATAACAGTCACCTGCTCTCAGATAAAAGTATTGATGAGGAATCAGGGGATACTTTGCCCACCACCATCTGGTAATGCCTGTTAAAAAGAGCAATAATAATCATTTGAGAAGATTTAATATTTTCATGTGAATTAACTTTATTTTTGCCTCTTTTGCCTTTTATAAAAATGTATTAACTGTTCAGAATCCTATATTAATGTACCCATAGAATAGTCAAACACAACTATTATTTCCAACATAGAAATGTTTATCTGTTGTTACTGAATTTCTTTATCTACACTATATGGCTGACTTGAACAATGATGACATGTTGCAAATTCTACAATGATGAGGAACATCACCTGCACAATTACAAACAGGTGTTGAGATTTTATAAATACAAACATACACACCTATTCACATGTATAATCATGTATCTGTGCATATTTAATATATATTAGCTTCACAAGGTGTTGATTTATATCGTGTATATTCACCTCACAACTACTAATAGTTAAAAATGGAAAGAAAAGAATATATGGAAATATATTCCAATTTTTACATTCCATCATTACTTATGCTACTTTTTGGACAAATTTGATTCTTTTATATTTTCATTGATTGTATTGGAATTTTATTCATTATATATAGAAAACATTTATTTTAGACCCTATTCTAGTCATTAGGCATTTAAAGAGAAATATGATGCATTCCTGAAGAAGATCATAGTCTTCTGGGGGAGATAAATACAAAAACAGTAAATAGAGTACAATAAGAACAACAAACAGGCAGCTCATAGCTCTGTAATATAATATAAAGATGAGGCAGGGTGATTTTACAGAGAAGGCAGCATCTGAATTGGGTCTTGAAGATTGAGAGCAGACCAACTGACAGATATACACTCTCCCTGGGCCCATACTCACACATACATGGCTAGAATTACAGGGTATGCTGTATTCCCAGATCTTCAGCACTGCCCCATTCTACATACACATTTCCCTCCTATGTATCACTTATAATCATATCCGTAATCCATTTTACCTTTTGTATGTAATCCTTTGTTTTCTGCCCCTTGTCCTAATTTGCTACTGCAAAATCCCATCTGCATGGGGGTGTTTTCCATAACTTCAGATTGAATAGGCTACCATGAGACATTCTTCTTTTGTTTTCTCTTCTTCTTCTTGTCTCTTTTCCTCTGGGTACTGATAAGTGCCTTGGATACCTCTGCTCTTTCTGTTAAGAAAGAGCTTAATTTGGCTCGACCCCAGAACTCTCTCTACCTGAGATGAAAACAACCATTAGATCTTCCAGATTTCCACAAGGAATCTTTTTTTTTTTTTTCGTTACTGGAGTATAATTGCTTGACAATGGTGTGTTAGTTTCTGCTTTATAACAAAGTGAATCGGTTATACCTATACATATGTTCCCATATCTGCTCCCACTTGCATCTCCCTCCCTCCCACCCTCCCTATCACACCCATCCAGGTGGTCACAAAACACCGAGCTGATCTCCCTGTGCTATGTGGCTGCTTCCCACTAGCTATCTATTTTACTTTTGGTAGTGTATATATGTCCATGCCATTCTCTCACTTTGTCACAGCTTAACCCTCCCCCTTCCCATATCCTCAAGTCCATTCTCTAGTAGGTCTGTGTCTTTACTCCCGTCTTGCCCCTAGATTATTCATGACATTTCTTTTTTTCCTAGATTCCACATATATGTGTTAGCATATGGTATTTGTCTTTCTCTTTCTGACTTACTTCACTCTGTATGACAGACGCTAGGTCCATCCACCACAAATAACTCCATTTCATTACTTTTTATGGCTAAGTAATATTCCATTGTATATATGTGCCACATCTTCTTTATCCATTCATCTGATAATGGACACTTAGGTTGTTTCCATCTCCTGGCTATTGTAAATAGAGCTGCAATGAACATTTTGGTACATGACTCCTTTTGAATTATGGTTTTCTCAGGGTATATGCCCAGTAGTGGGATTGCTGGGTCATATGGTAGTTCTATTTGTAGTTTTTTAAGGAATGTCCATACCGTTCTCCATAGTGGCTGTAACAATTCACATTCCCACCAGCAGTGCAAGAGTGTGCCCTTTTCTCCACATGCTCTCCAGCATTTATTGTTTCTAGATTTTTTGATGATGGCCATTCAGACCAGAGTGAGATGACATCTCATTGTAGTTTTGATTTGCATTTCTCTAATAATTAATGATGTTGAGCATTCTTTCATGTGTTTTTTGGCAGTCTGTATATCTTCTTTGGAGAAATGTCTATTTAGTTCTTCTGCCCATTTTTGGATTGGGTTGTTTGTTTTTTTGTTATTGAGCTGCATGAGCTGCTTGTAAATTTTGGAGATTAATCCTTTGTCAGTTACTTCATTTGCAAATATTTTCTCCCATTCCGAGGGTTGTCTTCTGGTCTTGTTTATGGTTTCGTTTTCTGTGCAAAAGCTTTGAAGTTTCATTAGGTCCCATTTGTTTATTTTTGTTTTATTTCCATTTCTCTAGGAGATGGGTCAAAAAGAAACTTGCTGTGATTTATGTCATAGCGTGTTCTACCTATGTTTTCCTCTAAGAGTTTGATAGTTTCTGGTCTTACATTTAGGTCTTTAATCTACTTTGAACTTATTTCTGTGTATGGTGTTAGGGAGTGTTCTAGTCTCATACTTTTACATGTACCTGTCCAGTTTTCCCAGCACCACTTATTGAAGAGGCTGTCCTTTCTCCACTGTACATTCCTGCCTCTTTTATCAAAGATAAGGTGACCATATGTGTGTGGGGTTATCTCTGGGCTTTCTATCCTGTTCCATTTATCTATATTTTTGTTTCTGTGCCAGTACCATACTGTCTTGATTACTTTGTAGTATAGTCTAAAGTCAGGGAGCCTGATTTCTCCAGCTCTGTTTTTCGTTCTCAAGATTGCTTTGGCTATTTGGGGTCTTTTGTGTTTCCATACAAATTGTGAAAGTTTTTGTTCTAGTTCTGTGAAAAATGCCAGTGGTAGTTTGATAGGGATTGCATTGAAGCTGTAGATTGCTTTGGGTAGTAGAATCATTTTCACAATATTGATTCTTCCAATCCAAGAACATGGTATATCTCTCCATCTATTAGTATCATCTTTAACTTCTTTTATCAGTGTCTTATAATTTTCCCCATACAGGTCTTTTTTCTCCTTAGGTAGGTTTATTCCTAGATATTTTATTCTTTTTGTTGCAGTGGTAAATGGGAGTGCTTTCTTGATTTCACTTTCAGGTTTTTCATCATTAGTGTATAGGAATGCCAGAGATTTCTGTGCATTAGTTTTGTATCCTGCTACTTTACCAAATTCATTGATTAGCTCTAGCAGTTTTCTGGTAGCATCTTTAGGATTCTCTATATATAGTATCATGTCATCTGCAAACAGTGACAGCTTTACTTCTTCTTTTCTAAATTGGTTTCCTTTTATTTCCGTTTCTTCTCTGATTGCTATGGCTAAAACTTCCAAAACTATGTTGAATAAGCGTGGTGGGAGTGAGTAACTTTGTCTTGTTCCTGATCTTATTGGAAATGCTTTCAGTTTTTCACTATTGAGAATGATGTGGGTTGTGGGTTTGTCATATATGGCCTTTATTATGTTGAGGAAAGTTCCCACTATGCCTACTTTCTGCAGGATTTTTATCATAAATGGGTGTTGAATTTTGTCGAAAGCTTTCTCTGCATCTATTGAGATGATCATATGGTTTTTCTCCTTCAGTTTGCTAATATGGTGTATCACGTTGATTGATTTGTGTATATTGAAGAATCCTTGCATTCCTGGAATAAACCCCACTTGATCATGGTGTATGATCCTTTTAATGTGCTGTTGGATTCTGTTTGCTGGTATTTTGTTGAGGATTTTTGCATCTATGTTCATCAGTGATATTGGCCTGTAGTTTTCTTTCTTTGTGACATCCTTGTCTGGTTTTGGTATCAGGGCGATGGTGGCCTTGTAGAATGAATTTCGGAGTGTTCCTCCCTCTGCTATATTTTGAAAGAGTTTGAGAAGGATAGATGTTAACTCTTCTCTAAATGTTTGATAGAATTGTCCTGTGAAGCCATCTGGTCTGGGCTTTTGTTTGTTGGAAGATTTTTAATCACAGTTTCAATTTCAGTGCTTGTGATGGATCTGTTCATATTTTCTATTTCTTCCTGATTCAGTCTTGCCAGGTTGTACATTTCTAAGAATTTGTCCATTTCTTCCAGGTTGTCCATCTTAATGGCATAGAGTTGCTTGTAGTAATCTCTCATGATCTTTTGTATTTCTTCAGTGTCAGTTGTTACCCCTCCTTTTTCATTTCTAATTCTGTTGATTTGAGTCTTCTCCCTTTTTTTCTTGATGAGTCTGGTGAATGGTTTATCAATTTTGTTTATCTTCTCAAAGAACCAGCTTTTACTTTTATTGATCTTTGCTATAATTTCCTTCATTTCTTTTTCATTTATTTCTGATCTGATCTTTATGATTTCTTTCCTTCTGCTAACTTTGGGTTTTTTTTTCTTCTTTCTCTAATTGCTTTAGGTGCAAGATTAAGTTGTTTATTCGAGTTGTTTCCTGTTTCTTAAGGTAGGCTTGTATTGCTGTAAACTTCCCTCTTAGAACTGCTTTTGCTGCATGCCTTTGGTTTTGGGTCATTGTGTTGGCATTGCCATTTGTTTCTAGGTTTTTTTTTTCTTTTTGTGGTACGCGGGCCTCTCACTGCTGTGGCCTCTCCTGTTGCAGAGCATAGGCTCTGGACACGCAGGCTCAGCGGCCATGGCTCATGGGCCCAGCCACTCCATGTCACGTGGGATCTTCCCGGACGGGGGCACGAATCAGTGTCCCCTGCATCAGCAGGCGGACTCTCAATGACTGAACCACCAGGGAAGCCCTGTTTCTAGGTATTTTTTGATTTCCTTTTTGATTTCTTCAGTGATATCTTCATTACTAAGTAGTGTACTGTTTAGCCTCCATATGTTTGTATTTTTTATACGTCTTTTCCTGTCAGTGATATCTAGTCTCATAGCGTTGTGGTCAGAAAAGATACTGTATACAGTTTCAATTTTCTTAAATTTACGAAGGCTTGATTTGTGACCCCAGATATGATCTATCCTGGAGAATGTTCCATGAGCACTTGAGTGTTTCCTTATTTTCATTCTGGATGATCTGTCCACTGGTGAAAGTGGGGCGTTAAAGTCCCCTACTATGAACGTGTTATTGTTGATTGATTTCCCCTTTTATGGTTGTTAGTATTTGCCTTATGTATTCAGGTGTTCCTGTGTTGGGTGCATAATTATTTACAATTGTTATATCTTCTTCTTGGATCAAACCCTTGATCATTAAGTAATGTCCTTCTTTGTCTCTTCTAATAGTCTTTATTTTAAAGTCTATTTTGTCTGAAATGAGAATTGCTACTCCAACTTTCTTTTGGTTTCCATTTGCATGGCATATCTTTTTCCATCCCCTTACTTTCAGTCTGTATGTGTCTCTAGGTCTGAAGTGGGTCTCTTGTAGACAGCATATATATGGGTCTTGTTTTTGTATCCATTCAGCCAGTCTGTTTCTTTTGGTTGGAGCATTTAATCTGTTTACACTTACAGTAATTATTGATATGTATGTTCCGATTCCCATTTTCTTAATTGTTTTGGGTTTGTTGTTGTAGGTCTTTTCCTTCTCTTGTTTTTCTTGCCTAGAGAAGTTCCTTTAGCATTTGTTGTAAAGCTGGTTTGGTGGTGCTGAACTCTCTCAGCTTTTGCTTGTCTATAAAGCTTTTACTTTCTCCATCAAATCTGAATGAGATCCTTGCTTGGTAGAGTAATCTTGGTTGTATGTTTTTCTCCTTCATCACTTTAAATATGTCCTGCCAGTCCCTTCTGGCATGAAGAGTTTCTGTTGAAAGATCAGCTGTTAACCTTATGGGGATTCCCTTTGTTATTTGTTGTTTTTCCCTTGCTGCTTTTAATATGTTTTCTTTTTGTATTTAATTTTTGATATTTTGATTAGTATGTGTCTTGGAGTGTTTCTCTTTGGATTTATCCTGTATAGGACTCTGTATGCTTCCTGGACTTGATGAACTATTTCCCTTCCCATATTAGGTAAGTTTTCAACTATAATCTCTTCAAATATTTTCTCAGTCCCTTTCTTTTTCTCTTCTTCTTCTGGAACCCCTATAATTCGAATGTTGGTGTATTTAATGTTGTCCCAGAGTTCTCTGCGACTGTCCTCAGTTCTTTTCATTCTATTTTCTTTATTCTTCTCTGAAGTAGTTATTTCCATTATTTTATCTTCCAGATCACTTATTTGTTCTTCTGCCTCAGTTATTCTGCTATTGATCCCATCTAGAGTATTTTTAATCTCATTTATTGTGCTGTTCATCATTGCTTGTTTCATCTTTAGTTTGTCTATGTCCTTGTTAATTCCATTTCCAAGATTTTGGATCATCTTTACTATCATTATTCTGAATTATTTTTCAGGTAGACTACCTATTTCCTCTTCATTTGTTAGGTCTGGTGTGTTTTTATCTTGCTCCTTCATCTACTGTGTGTTTTTCTATCTTCTCATTTTGCTTATCTTACTGTGTTTGGCGTCTCCTTTTTCAGGCTGCTGGTTCATAGTTCCCGTTGTTTTTGGTGTTTGTCCCTAGTGGCTAAAGTTGGTTCAGTGGGTTTTGTAGGCTTCCTGGTGAGTGGAGTAGTGCCTGTGTTCTGATGGATGAGGCTGGATCTTGTCTTCTGGTGGGCAGGTCCACATCTGGTGGTGTGTTTTGCGGTGTCTGTGGACTTATTATGATTTTAGGCAGCCTCTCTGCTAATGGGTGGGATTGTGTTCCTGTCTTGCTAGTTGTTTGGCATAAGGTGTCCAGCACTGAGCTTGCTGGTAGTTGAGTGAAGCTGGGTGCTGATGTTGAGATGGAGATCTCTTGGTGATTTTCGCCTTTTGATATTATGTGGACTTGAGAGATCCCTTGTGGATCAGTGTCCTTAAGTTGACTCTCGCAACTCAGAGGCACAGCACTGACTCCTGGTTGCAGCACCAAGAGGCTTCCATCCACATGGCTCAGAATAAAGGGAGAAAAAGTAGAAAGAAAGAAAAAAGAAGAAAGAAAGAAACGAAGAAAGAGGATAAAATAGAATAAAGTTATTAAAATTAAAAAAATAATTATTAAGATAAAAAATTTTTTTAAAGTTAACAAAACAAAACAAAACAAAACAAAAAAAACGGACAGATAGAACCCTAGGAAAAATGGTGAAAGCAAAGCTATACAGATAAAATCTCACACAGAAAAATACACAAACACACTTATAAAAAGAGGAAAAGGAGAAAAAAAATAATAAATCTTGCTCTCAAAGTCCACCTCCTCAATTTGGGATGATTTGCCGTCTATTCATGTATTCCGCAGATGCAGGGTACATCAAGTTGATTGTGGGGATTTAATCCGCTGCTCCTGAGGCTGCTGGGAGAGATTTCCCTTTCTCTTCTGTGTTCGCACAGCTCCCAGGGCTCAGCTTTGGATTTGGCTCCGCTTCTGAGTGTATGTCACTGGAGGGCATCTGTTCTTTGCTCAGACTGGACTGGGGTTAAAGGAGCAGCTGACTCGGGGGCTCTGGCTCACTCAGGTCGGGGGAAGGGAGGGGCACGGAATGCAGGGTGAGCCTGTGGCAGCAGAGGCTGGCAGGATGTTGTAGCAGCCTCAGGCGCACCGTACATTCTCCCAGGAAGTTGTCCCTGGATCCCAGGTCCCTGGCAGTGGCGGGCTGCACAGGCTCCCCAGAAGGGAGGTGTGGATAGTGACCTGTGCTTGCACACAGGCTTCTTGGTGGCAGCATCAGCAGCCTTAGTGTCTCAGGCCCATCTCTGTGGTCCGTGCTGTTAGCCTAGGTTTGTGCCCGTCTCTGGAGCTCCTTTAAGCAGTGCTCTTAATCCCCTCTCCTCACGCACCAGGAAACAAAGAGTGAAGAAAATGTCTCTCACCTCTTCAGCAGGTCTACATTTTTCCCTGGACTCCCTCCCGGCTAGCCCTGGTGCACTAACCCCTTCAGGCTGTGTTCATGCCGCCAAACCCAGTCCTCTCCCTGTGCTCCAACCAAAGCCCAAGCCTCAGCTCCCAGCCCTGCCTGCCCCGGCGGGTGAGCAGACAAGCCTCTCGGGCTGTTGAGTGCTGGTCAGCACCGATCCTCTGTGTGGGAATCTCTCCACTTTGCCCTCCATGCCCCTGTTGCTGTGCTCTCCTCCATGACTCCGAAGCTTCCTCCCTCTGCCACCCGCAGTCTCCACCCACGAAGGGGCTTCCTAGTGTGTGGAAACATTTCCTCCTTCACCGCTCCTTGCAGTTGTGCCAGTCCCATTCCTACCTTCTGTCTTTGTTTTTTTTGTTTGTTTGGTTTTTTTGCCTTACCCTTTTACGTGGGGAGTTTCTTGCCTTTTGGGAAGTCTGAGGTCTTCTGCCAGCATTCAGTAGGTGTTCTGTAGGAGTTGTTCCATGTGTAGATGTATTTCTCATGTATCTGTGGGGAGGAAGGTGACCTCTGCATCTTACTCTTCCGCCGTCTTCTCTATCTCCCCCACAAGGAATCTTTATTCCTTGCTGTTGCTAACACACAAGAACCCTCCTGGTTTTAAAGATCCTTGGCAATTTATTGGGAAATCAGAGAGAGAAACTAAGCTCATTATGCCTACTTTGTTTCCCTAGATGTTCAGCTCACTTCCAGAAGGCTCCTTCATCCCACATGTCAGTAGATTATTGTCAGGCCACAGACTGACTAGCTATAACAAGGAAGGACTGAAATCCCAAAGTGAAACAGAAACAAAATATAGATAGATGTTATGGGTTGCACTGTGTCTCCCCAAAAATATTTGTTGAAATGCAAGTTACCAGTATTTCAGAATGTGGCTATATTTGGAAAAAGAATGTTCTCAGAGGTAATAAATTTAAAATGAGGTCATTAGGGTGGGTCCTAAACTATGACTGCTGTCTTTAAGAAAAAGGAAAATTTGTACACAGAGATAGACATGCACAGAGGGAGGATGATATAAAAAGATTCAGGGAAAACACCATGTAATGATAAAGACAGAGATTGGAGTGATGTTTCTACCACTAAAGATTGCCAGCAAACCATCAGAAGTTCAGAGGGAGGCATGGAACAGATTCTCTCTCCCAGCCCTCAGAATTAACCAACCCTGCCAACACTTTGATCTGGAATGTCTAGCCTCCAAAGCTGTGAGACAATAAATTTCTATTGTTTAAGACATCTTGTTTGTGCCACTTGATCATGGCACATTAGTTACTAGCAAACTAGTACAGATGATCTCCAGTTCCACTTCCCCTTCTTGGACATGGTTCACCACACTGCATTATGGAAATAAATGCCTTCTTCCCCACTAGATGCAAGATTTAGAAGTGGCAGGTACTGTGTCCTATAAATTTATGTTTCTTTGCAGCTCTAGCCTATTATTTTTCACACTACAGAAATGGAATTAATTTTTGCTAAATACATTTTAAAATGGGAAAATACACTGAAGCTACTGAATAAAATAACTCTTAATTTCACCAAGAAAAAAAACAAACAAACAAGGATAAATGGATGTAAACAGTCATGGAAAAACAAAATTATTTCCTTCATTTTGTTTAATATATAATAGATCTACATACAGACACATATTTTCTCAAAATCATTAGTATTTATGACTATGAACTTTCAATGAAAGCAGATACATTTTATAGAAATACCCTAATGCCATATATTTATAATTTTATGAGAGCTTGTTTGTTTCATAAATATTAATTATGTTTTTAATCTCACTCTGTATGAATGCAACTGAAAATACAATATTGACTATTACATTATTTTGTATTAAATCATAATACATTTTTAGCCTCAATGAATCTAACCTGATTTAGAATATGTTAATATAAGCAGAAACACAAATTAATTTAAAGGTTAGTAGTTAAATATATCAAAAGCACAATTACAGAGTAATAGGCCTTTCTACAGTATGAATTGTCTGTATTATTATTACTGAGACTTCTATTAGCTCTCTTCTAAGCATACTCATTTGACTAAAAAATTGGTTCAATACTAATGCATCATCTATTATGTTGTACTTTAAGGATAGGAATGTCATACTGGTATAGGCTTTTGTGTCACTGTGAATAATAACGATGGAATATATGGTTTCTTATAGGAAGTCTGAGGTGATGTAAAAAAAATTAATTTCTCTCATACCGTAAGTAAACGCATTACTGAATGGTGTCTATGTGAATGACTGCTTTAGCCAAATTAACTTTAAAAAATAAAAACAAAAAATATTTAAAATATATAATTATACATCTTGAAAGAGATTTTAGGTAAGACCAATTTAAAAACAAATCTTAAACCTTTCAATTAAACTATAAGGCTGTTTTGACTAAACTTTTAATTTCAGGCTATCTCTGTTTGACATTATTTAGACACATCCAAAGAAATAGAAACATTATAATGCATGATGGTGGGAAGCAATAGAGGATGAATACCATATGGAGATAATTTTTTGCTCTATGATCCTGGTTTCTTTTCTTAGTACAAGGTCAAATATTCAGTTATTATTCTTGAATTTGAAGTTCAAAGTGAACATTAGGAGAAACAATGGCCTGAATTCATATCAGAAAATCTTTAATCTATTCTTATAATTAAGTACAAGTCATACAGTTCAGTTTAATTTTTAATAAATCTGGTTATGTAAAATTAAAACAAAAGTAAAAGTTCTTTAAACTACTTTTTGCATGAAATAAATTTTGGGGGAAAATCATTTGATTTCTTATTGGAGATAATGAAGGAAAATTGAATTGACTCAGGGTGACTGCTGATTACTTTTTTTGAAAATTATCAACATGATTTCCTGAAAAATCAATATTTACTCCATTTGATTGAACACCGAATCCAAAAGCTGTTATGATAAATGACTGGGACATATAAGATAGGCAACTGGGACGAGTTCCACACAAAAGCAATTATTACAAAACAGAGCAGATCAGTGTATAAATGAGAGCTGACTTATGTAGTTCAGACTTATGTAGATCAGACTATAAATATTTTGGAAGGGTATTCATCCAATAAACTCACATAAAACTTTCATCTCTGTAGGAGGAACTGAGTTCCATCCTATACGGTACATAAAGATTAACCACACTCACTCTTCTCAAGGATCTTACACATTAAGAGGGAGATACTTTATATATAGACAGAATTACACCAGGAAGTGGCAAATTGTACATTTCACAAGAAATGTAGAAGGAAAGAGTGAAAAAGGAATTAAAATAAGTAAGAGGTCACTACTGACTGGGATGATGATATAAAGTTCCTTAAAAGATACAGTACTTATATGTACTATATGTTTTTATATTTCTTTCAAGTCTGTGCTGTGTGACTTTGAGGAAGTCCCTTCAACACTGTGGCTTATGATTTTCTCAAATGATTGAGCTGGTTTGAATTATTTCTGCAATTCCTGTTTAGCTCTGAACGTCATATTCTAAATCACCTTCTTTCCAAAGCAGTGAGTTCTAGACTGTTTTGACCATCAAAAGGAGGAGGAGCACACTGTCATAGTGAGCTCTAGGCATGGAGCCAGGGAAAGAGGAAGAGCTGAGAGAGTGTTAGCTCCTAGAGACAGTTATCCTGTGTACAGTCTAAGGAATAACCCTCCTTTTAGACCAGAACACAGAATTTCAGTGAGATTTCATCTAATTCCCAAGTCTCTTCTTTGCTCATTTTGTCTGACGGACTTTTATTAAACAAGTAATGTTTAATAAACTGATGGTCAAATAAACAAATGACTGCTATAAAAAATCTGACAAAATATAATTAAAATAGTTACCATATTTGTGCTATTTATTTCCCATACTTGATCTCAGTTAATCTTATTAAGTTTGTAACTATTATACTTGTGAGAGCTCTGAAATATTCTCTTTGTACATGTTTCACAGTGAAATATTTTACCGGTCAGCACTCCCAAAGTCCTACGCTAACATGTTAAACATAATAGGGTAGATAAAGCTAACTTTTGGTAAAGTTTTAATAAATTCCATTATTTAGAAACTAAGATTTAAATTATGGTTTCACCCTGAATGAATTATGCCTATAGGTATAAAATATCAGAGTTTAATAAGCTGGCTTTGAGCTATAAATTAGTAAATTACTCAGTGTAATGCAAAATAATGATAACTGAAAAACCCCAAGTAAAAGCTCAAATTATTTCAAACGTTAGCTTGTTTTTTATAATATTTACTTTGTGTATCTACAAGAATTTCTCCTTAGGATAAGTTATTGCTAAGAACAATCTGTATATTTTCTCAGCACAGTGAAAACTTGTGATCTTATACCTCCATCTATCTCTAAAAGGGAAAACAAAACAAGAAAATATGTCACTAGAACACCACAAACAAGTTTTGTTGTTGGAAGTCCAAAAAATGAATCTCCAAATAATTTATACATCATCAGGGTAATTGCTTTCTCAAGCCAGCCTCCTAAAAGTTTCATGTTTAGAAGCTACATGATGAATACTATTTAAATTAAATTAAATGTTTCTTTTCCTTATAACTGACATGAGAAAAACAACAGATGGATTTTCCCTGGCCATGAGAGAAAGAACACATATCTGAATGTAAGTCATGCTTTATTTGCTATCCAATGGACCATATTTACTGCAGATAGAGCCTAAGTCTCCTTAATGTGTATAGAATAGACTCTCCCTCTGCCTTACAGATTATAAAATGTTTCTACATGAAAACCTATAAAAATGTGCAACATACACACACACAAATCTACCTGCCTTCATGAATTTAAGCTATAATCATAATTTCATATTTTGTACTAACAACATCAATATGTATATTTGGGTGTGTAATATCACATCTTGTATTAAACTTGGATATTGAGAAGTTTGCTTTCTTTAGACGATTATATATCATATTAGTTGCAATATATATTTTTTTATTTTATATCTGACTGGGCTAATAAACATTTTAATCTTTAGGAGTCAGACTAAAAAAGTCATGAGATTAAGAATTTGAGGCCTAAGTGAGTTAATTGGTGTTCTCTGAGGCAGGGCTAATTATATTTCATAGCAAACTATAAAGAGTCTGTCAATAATTTCATGTAGACAGATCCATTATTTTTTTTTTAAAGCAACAAAAGGAGAAGCCACAAAGTAGAAAGCAAAAATAAAGGGGAAGGAGAAGGAAAATGTAAATGACAATGAAGAGTCAAGGGCAGTTAACTGCCTGTCTTCACTACCCTTGATTCACTGTTTCTACAACTTAAAACTGATTCTTCATTTCTAATTGTGCCAAAATACCTCTTCATCCATCTTTATTACTATCATCTATTTAATCCATGATTATCTTTCTTTTTTTTTTTTATTTTTATTTTTGTGGTACACGGGCCTCTCACTGTCATGGCCTCTCCCTTTGCAGAGCACAGGCTCTGGACGCGCAGGCTCAGCAGCCATGGCTCACGGGCCTAGCCGCTCCACGGCATGTGGGATCTTCCCGGACCGGGGCACGAACCCGTGTCCCCTGCATTGGCGGGCGGACTCTCAACCACTGCGCCACCAGGGAAGCCCCATGATTATCTTTCTTTATTCATTAGAGTTTTCCCTCTTTCACAGCCTTCACCTCAAGTTCTGTAAACCTATTAGGTGACTTTGACATCCAAGTGGGTGAAACACCACGTATGGCCTCATATCCTACTTCTACCAATCTGGCAATTTTTACTGCCCTCTTCGTTCACTTTCTTTGACAAAATGACAGTGGGGATCTATTTTATAATTATTCTTACTGTCTAACTTTGTTTTTCTGCACCCTGTTAAATGGCATCCTCCACTGTACTTATCTCTTCACAGGTGGGTTGGAATTTTGGCTTTGGACACTCTAAATGCAAGTACACTGACAGTTCTGTTTTAGCTGGATTTTTTTTTTTTTAACCCCAATCTGCAAACGCGAATTTTTAATTGAGCACACTCAAATTGGACTCTCTGAGATTTCTCTCGAACTTTCCCTTTCAGCATTTGTGCAGTGAAGGGTGAACCCAGCAGGCCCAGGTCGTCCATACCCCATACATCCAAAGGAAGGTGTGGCCCCTGACCTACTCCTGGGAGGTCTCCCCAAAGCCCCTGGAGGGTCCTGTCTGATGGGAGTCTTTGCCCATCTTGGGGCATGGGTCACACTGACCACGCCGACAATTTTGATCTGTGGTGGGGCCAGAGGTCAACTTGACCTCCGGAGGGCTGGACACTAAGGCCAGCCACACCGATGGTTAGCCATGGCTGTGCGACCAACTGGGATAAACACCTTGGACGCCGAGTTGCATGTGGTCTCACCATCCGTGGCCCTGGGAGAGGCCAGCTGGAAGCCTTGACCTTTTACCTTTGCTGATTCTGGTGTATATCCTTTTGTTTTACAAAACTTACCCATGAGTATGACGGCTTTGCTGACCCAGAACTGCAGCAGGTGACAAAGTACAGATGGTGGGGCATCTCCTCAAGGCAGCTAAGTGGCTTCTGAAACACAGAAACCTCCTTCACACTTGCACTCTGGCCCAAAACACACTGTGGGGACTGTGTTCTGAGCTCAGAAAACATGCCCAATGCAAATCTGGGTCATAATGGAGATCCCATTTCTCGTTTTAACTTTTGACAGTAAGAAACTGTATAGAGCATTTTGTGATTCAAATAACATCAGTCGTCACCAAAATGAATGTACCACAGTATATGTTTGCAATAAGTGCCATTTCATGTAATTTTCAGATGAATTCATAAAGGACCATTATCAAGTATGCAGCAAAAACTAGTTTCCAGAGCCACTCAGTGTTTGATAATTGTGGTTGAGAGTGGTTCTTCTCATTCTGAAAAATTCCAATTTCCGCCCCGAGTTAAGAAATCACAGTAAAATTTAATCACTGCTACACCCTCAAGCTGCTGCACAGTAGGGCAAGTCAAGATAGTCTGCTTCCACTTTTTTTTTTTTTTTTTTCTTGGCTCTGGTGGGTCTTTGCTGCTGCACGCAGGCTTTCTCTAGCTGTGGTGAGCTGTGGATTCTCTTGTTGTGGAGCACGGGCTAGATCTAGGCATGTGGGCTTCAGTAGTTGCAGCACGTGGGCTCAGTAGTTGCCGTGCACAGGCTCTACAGTGCAGGCTCAGTAGTTGTGGCACATGGGCTTAGTTGCTCTGCGGCCTGTGGGATCTACCTGGACCAGGGATTGAACCTGTGTCCCCTACATTGACAAGTGGATTCTTAACCACTGCGCCACCAGGGAAGTCCTCAGTTTCCACTTTTGATAAAAATTCACAGAACTGATGATGGTTAACTCCTTGAAGTCAAGTGCAGCTCACTCTAGACACAACAGGTTGGATGAAGCATGTAGCTGGACTTTTAAAACACTAAAAAAAAACCCATCTGTGAATCTTCAAAGTAGCAACTTTATAACTACATTTCAATTATGTTTAATTGCTATGTCTGTCTTTTCCTGTGCCAGAATCACATTCTTATAATTACTGAGAAGAAAAATATTGTCCCAAATTCGATTTTTTTAAAAAAAATTTTGTGGTTATTTTTACACACTTAATCATCCTGATTAATTTTAGAAATTTTTGACATGTTGCAAAATAATCATAATTGAATTTCAAGTAAAATTTCATTTTAAGTATACGTAGAAAATTTGGGGGCAACAGACATCCATTACTTAGTGAGTCAGTCTTCCAATTTAATAATAATATGTTTATCTATGTATTAAATACTTCATTTATGCCATACATTTTATAACTTTTATATAGGTTTTGTACTTATTTTCTTAAACTAATTCCTAGACACATTCTTGCTACTGTAGTTGACATCTGTTTCCATGTTATATTCTCAGAGACCTAATTTTTCACTTATAGGGTAGAAAAATATTTCTATGTATTAATTTCTAACTACCTTAATAAATGTTCATAATACCTCTAGTAGTAACACGTTAGCAATTGCAACATCTAATAGGAATAATGTTTTTCTCTTTTAGAAGTAATACCATAATACCTGTGTTTCAATTTAATGAAATATTGATTAGAAATATCAAATAATGTCAATGTCAGTAATCATAATGGAAAATTTCTTTTGTTTCTGATAGTAACTGAAATGTTTTTCGATATTTCCTGTGAAGAAAATGTTGGTTGATTTAATTTTATTCTTTTTAGTTGGTATAATTAATGTTTACTTTATTAGCTTTTGTTGTTAGATTTTGAGACAAATAAAATTTAAATTTTATTAAATAGTTTTTCAGGAACTATTGAGATGGTTCATTTTTTTCTTAGACATTACTACCTGTGGATTGTATTATATTTATATATTTCCTAATCTTGAACAATCTTTGAATTTCTTAAATAAATATATTTTCATAGCTTTTGGATATTTCTGTTAGCTTCTATTTGCCAATGTTATATGTAATATTTACATCAATATTAATAAATTATATTTTCTGTAGTATCTATTTCATTTGAACTATCTTAGATTCTCAATTTTTTTCTATAATCTAGAAATGCTTAGCTTAAGAATTAGTCATTTAGAAAGATTTGTAATCACTTAGCCCAGAAATTTTTCTTATAATAAGTCTATAACAATTAATTTGTGCAACAATTATGGTATTAAATTTCAGATCTATAAAACATCATACCTAGTCCTCTAACTTTTGTTCACTCACTCAAGTCATAATGGCCTTTTTGCTATTTCTTAATATAGTAAGTCATTCTATGTTATACTGTCTGCAACTGCTCTTACCTCTACATGTAAATATTATCTCTACCTGTATTAGAATAGCTCACTTAACTTTGTTAAGAACCTGCTGTCTGAAGCTGCCCACCCTGGCCAGGTAGGGATAATAACCACTTAAGGGTGGGGGGGTCATCTCACAACAGGAGGTCCCAATAAGAAACACAGTAGTACAAAAAGCTGCCTCCAAAACCAACCAGAAGAGTTCGGGAGGGGCCAAAAGGAGGGTGGAGATGCCAGCTTGTAATACTTCCTGCCAACCTCCCAGAAACCCTTGCAGTGCAATCCATCTTGACTGAAAGATGCGTGCACTATCATGAAGGGTACTGAGTGTGACCAAATATGGGCATGAGCAAGATGATTGGCCAGAGACAACCCAGAAAGCTAACCCTACCACAATAAACCCTGAGACTCTGAGCCATGGGACAGAGCAGTTCTTTTAGGTTCCGTTACCCTGCTGTTCTCTGCTCAAGCACCCCTTTTCAATACAACCTTTTTCTTTGTCAGAACTTGTGTTTCCTCTGACAATTCATTTACGAGTGTTAGACAAGAGCCCACTCTCGGGGCCTTGAAGGGGTCCCTATCCCTGGCAATAACTTCATTCAGAGATCTGCTTTAATTTTATCATTTTAAAGAGGCCATTCTTAACCACTATCTCATCTAGAGTAACATTCCTCGTTCTTTTCCTTCAAATCCTCTCATCTTTCCCTGCACAAAGGGATTCTTCATCAATTTTAAATCAGTTTAATAGTTTATATTTCTTTGAAAGTAATTCATGCTATTAACATTTAAATTTTCCAGCATTGTGAGTGATCTAATATACTATTAAAAGCTTTATATACTTTCTCAAAGATATATGTATGTTGTTATAGCCTTTTTCTTACTATTAATCTTATAATTACTTTTTAATTTTATAATTA
>RJWK010041135.1:0-19686 GCA_004363435.1 Platanista minor
GAGGCGGCCCCGCTGGCACCGCGCCCTCGCCGCCCCCTCCGCGGCCGTGTGCCATCCGCGCGGAAGCCGGGACCCGGGACCCCGGGCGCGGACTGGGGCGGGGGATGAAGGGAGGAGGCGACCCGCTTGTTATTGTCCGCCCGCTGCCTGGCGCCCGCTGTCCCCCCGCCCCCAGATGCCCACCCAGCCCCCACCCCGCCAGGGCAGCCTGGGGGGGCTCCGGGCACCGACTTGCGCGCGTGCATGCTTGGCTCTGCTCCCTGCCACAGCAGCTCCCGACCCGGGGTGTGCGTGCACCGCGTAGTCGGCGATCGGAGTCCCGAAGCCGCTTCCAGTGCGTGTGGGCACGGTTGTACACAGTGCGTGGAAAGGCTGTGCTTTGGGGGAGCCGGGGTGTCTGTGCTCTGCGCGCGTGGCACCGGATACTCCACGGGGAAAGGATGGACGTGCCTAGGTGGAAGGTGCGCTGGACACGACGTGTGTGGCGTGGAGGAGGCCAGCTCGGGTCGGCGACGGGCTCTTTGGGACAGTTTGCGTGCAAGTGCGGCGTATTCAAGAGAGAGAGGCAACAGTTTGGGGCAAGGCAGGCAGGGGTTAGGAAGAAAAGGCAAACTGAGTTAATGATCCCAGGGTGTCTAGCCGAGAAAGTGGCAACCTTGTAGATGGAAACACCTCCGCCCCCGCCCCCCCCCCCCAAGAAAAAAGCATTTGACACAGTATAGGGAAGAGTGACATTTAAGTCCTCACTTTGAGTTTGCATGAAGGGCCTAAGGGTTACTGAGATATAAACAGGATTGTGTGGGAAAAGCAGCGCCATTTTTATTCAGAAAAGAAAGTTTGAGAGCATTTGTCAGAGTGACATTTAGGGTAGTTGGTGGGGCAGAGATAATTGCTTTAGCCCCAGGCTAGAGGTAGTTCACTGAAAATTTTGCTTAAAATTATTTCAAGTGGACTTGATTTAGAAGTGTTTGCCCTTTCCAAGGGATCCGGGTTCACTGTCCTCCCGAATGTGTTGCTGTCATTGATGTCATCAGGGATTTCATTTATAATACTGGATTCCTCTGTGTCCAGACTCCGTTTCATAGCAGCAAGACGGGACACGACCCCTGTGTCTAGCGTTATGACACTAAGTGCTTTGTGCTTCAGTGCTTTAAAAAGTAAAATAGAAGTATGTTCAATGAGTATAAAAAAATTCTACCTCTGTTCAGATCTGAATTCCTTACTTATAGTTCAGTAATAGCTATTCTTAGTAAATACCTATTCCCCCATACATCTTGAACTACCGTTATAATTTGAATCTTGCTAATAGATTCAAGTGCCGCTAGTGAAATTAATCGCATACTCTAAGAAAGTAGTCTTCTCTGTTTATTAATAAACTGATCAGAACTTATGGTTTTTCGTCTTCTCAGCCCTATGGAGAATTCTCACTTTTCTGAAGTGAAGCGCAGTGTATGGCCTCCTTTTAGTGTATTACAACCCTCCTTGACTTAAGTAGGTTGCTGCCAGGGTATCAGCAAACGCAGGGTAGGTATCTGTTTGAAAATTGTTTTGACAGCAAGAGAGATAGGCCTATAGCTTTTCACTTATTTTAGGGAACAGGATTATGCTCTCTTTCTCCCTCTTCCTCTCTGTTTCATTTCCTCTCTCCCTATCACGATAAAATATTTTCTATACTGTGCTCATGCCTTCTAATTTATATAATGCCTGCGACTTTAAAAGTGATTTACTATAATAAACTCATTTAAAAATCTCAGCAATCTGGAGGAAGTTCCTTTTAGTGCTGACATGAGCAGGAGAATCAAGGGAAGGGGACAGGACTTAAAATTTTGACTTTCCTCCTTTATTAGCTACAGGTTTTGATTTGCTACCTTGGACACCTTTGTTCTCTTGAGACCATTCTGAATTTGCATAGCCACTTGTATTTTGGGTTGTTTTCTCTCAGCAAGTCTTAAGAATATTGGATTAATACCACACAAGCTTTAACTTTTTATGGTAATAATAAACGGTTTCTCTGAAGCACCAAAGAATTGACTTTTTTGCTGATAAAGCACTTGGAATAACTGAAGATTCATTTAGTAAAATTGGATGAATAAGTAGTCACTGAGCCATTATTTTGAAGTTGAGCAAAATAGAAATTAATTTTGGTAACATGTAAATAACTGGGTCCCAGTTGAGAGAAAGCCTAAGAATTAGTTGTAATCAAATGGTGTGATTCAACAGGAAAAAGACAAATCAGGAGATGAAAAGTGTAAAAATAGAACAGTTTAGCGTGTTAATTTGGTATATGCTAATTAACAGTGTTTTGCAAATTTAGGAAATTATAAAAGCAGTTATTTGATGTCAGAGGAAGAGAAGGGCCTTAGAGCCAGAAAATAGTTAAACTTTTTTGCTAGAGTGAGTGTGGAATTTATGAAATGATAGAAAGTACTGGTATGTATGGAATAGAAGAATGCAGGTTGCAGGGTCAGGTAGGAGAGAAAGCAGGAAATATGTTGCAGTTAAGACCAGGCAAGGAGCAGGGACAAAAGATCTTGCCTGCTTTAGGCTCCTGGATTCTTTCATCTTTTCTGAGAATTCCAGAGTGACCTTGAGGTAACTGTAGTATTTGTTCAGTGGGTCTTACATGTAAATAAAAATATAAAATCTGGTATTGAGTGAGGTTCGATGGTGCTTTAAGATGGGAAATATTTAGCATCTGATGTTTCCCCTTTCTAGGCCTTGCATTCCAAGGCGACTTTATTTCTAGGGCGGTTAGTTATCATTAAAGGAATATCTGTGGGGATTTGGACTGAGGGAGAGACAAGGGCCAAACGTGCTGTTGAGAAGACATCAGATGTCATTGAACAGAATCGTATTCTTTATTAGTTGGCTATGTGGTGAATTTTTTAAAAACCCCAACATGAATACCAAACAAGGGAGAATAATTGTGTCCAGATCAACTTATTTTTTTTTAAGAGCTTTTTTGTTTGTTTGTTTGTTTTTTAACCTGAACATATATGTTCCATTGCATTTGACTTACCTCACTTCTGAGTTATCAGACTGAGGGGCTCTCTAGCCCTCTTCTTTCTCCCTCTCTTTACCCTTCCTTTCCTTTCCTTTTAAACCATTTTTCTTTCCTTATTTCCCTTGATGCTGTAATTACTATGAAATTGGAGTAAGATTCCCTGGTGACGTGATGTCCAGGATGGCATACTTGGCCGACAGCCAGTGAGGGATGAGACTGACCTCATCGAACAGTCCTGTTTGGGGACAGGGTCCTTGTTTTAGAGATGACGTGCTTAACTTTTTGGGGTGGGGAGAGGGGGCAAGAGGGAGACTCGAGATATTCGGGAAGGTTTGGAGGAGGGAGGAGGGAAGGACCAGCTGTTGTAACCAATCCTGCCAAGTCAGGTAATAATTATCACGGGTAACATCTTACAGTTTTCAAATCTCTTTCACATGCGTTATATTATTTTCCTGCGTCCTCACAACACCTTATGAAGTCAGATGTTTAACTCAAGTCCTGAAGTGTTTTAGCTTCAGGTACGTAGGTACATATGGTATTAAGCATTTGAGTAAAAGGCCCATTTTAATTTCTATTCTGAACACGTGGCCAATCATTCTGACAGATCCATGTTGCCAGTGTATTTCTGGAGGACAGGGTGGAGAGGAAGAGCTTTCCCAGCACTGACGTGCTTGGTGGTGATGGTTGGAGTGGGGAAAGCCATGTGTGTACGGAGGGAGAATCCTCATTTCCTTCTTTTTGGTCATTTCCTTGATTGACGGGTTGCTGTATATTCTCCCCCGCCCCAAGCCACGTAAACAACCAATGACGTGAAATAATATATTAGGGAAAAGAATAGTTTAGAACATTCACCGCTTTCACGCTCTTACAATTCTGTGCTGTGATGAGCCCCGTTTCATGGATGAAGGAATAAATGACGTTCTCAGTTTTGAGCCTTTTGAAGATGATGACTTTTAGGAGAAGAAGGTGAATGGCAACCAAACAAGAAGATCAAAGGTCTCTTTTATTTTAAAGTTGCCGCTTGAATGCTTTAGGTTTTGGACATAAATATTTAACTCATTGGTCGCACCTGTCTACTTTTACACCCGTAATGAGCCCCAGCCTTCATCCTGAGAGCCCTGCCATACTAAGGCAATCTGCTGTGGAAGATTCCTTTTCATCAGGAAGGCATATGGGCCAGAGAATCTTGAATCTGTATTTTGGGCCCTGTCAGTTAACTAATTTTAGAAGTGTCACTTTATATAGATGAGTTTCCCCCTGTGTAAAATGTGTGTTGCACTTAGTTTTAAAATTCCGTGATTCTGTGTTTGTTTCGTCAAGCTGCCTCAAATTCTTTTTGGACTGAGTTGGAGGGAATATAAATATGAACTCAGGGGAGGAAAAAATGGACTAATAAATTTTGAAGTTGAAACCGCCTCTGTAGTTAATCTGAGGCAGTGAGGCAAAGGACCTCGTGCCCTAAATTGTAGTCCATGTCGGTTTCCCTTCATTGGTAGTAAGGAGTCATGCCGTGGTGATGACTGGCTTGGAACCAGACTCTGCCAGCCTTGTGCTCGTTGGCAAATCACTGTATATTTCTTTAAGGCCCAATTTCCTCACCTACAAAATAAAGATAATAAATAGTAGCTATTTGTAGATTATTGTGGAGATTAAAATATGTAATCTCTGTAAAGTACCTGGCTCCTAGTGTACATCTTCTGCGCGTTCCTTTCTTCTGTACAAATTATGAAATGTTTGGAATTTGTCTTCTATTTTTCTTTTGGGAAGTTAACATCTGTTCACATATATTCCATTTTAAATCTCTAGGACTTCCTTTTTAGGAAGGGAGATATCAGGCTCAGGTTCAGTCCTATTCCCCACACAGTGATTAAACTAGGATTAAAATCTCGTTTTGAATTTGGAGTCAAAAGTGGTTTTTCTGCTTCCTCACTGTTCAAGAGTTCTTTGTCTGCTGCTTTAAAAATGCTTCCTGTGTTATTACTGCCTCGATAGGTACAAGTAACCCTAGTCTCTGTTTACTGTGGCCCATCAGGGCTGACTTTCCAGGGAAATAATCAAAACAGCTCACACACAGCTTTTGCCTGCAATTGATTTAACAGGTGGGAGTCTACGATGATAGAACTTGGCAAGACTTCTTTAAAATAAAACAGTCTGTAAACAGGGCCCCCAGCAGAGTGATCATTTAATGATTTTACGAATGACATGGGTCCTGCTTTGGTAAATGTGTAGGGTTTGGAAAAGGGGAGGGATAGCTGATGTGTAGAAAGATAGAATTCGGATTCAGGAGATCTGAATAGGCGGCAATGATGTGCCCCCCCTCCTTTGTGTATCCGAATCCTCACTGTTCTTCCAAGCCTGCATCCAGTGCACCTTGGAGATGAATCTTTTCCTGAATCCCATCTGATGTGACTGCTGTTGCATTTGAACCACAGTAGCATTTTGGATTTGGCACTGTTCTGGCATTTATACTCTGCTTAATGTTGTATGTATCTGGCAGGGTTCTGGGAGGAGACAGATTGAACTAGGTATAACCAAGGAGACTTTAAGAACCATTTACTAAGATATGGGCAGGTTTAGGGAAGTCAGCAAGGAATAGGGTGTTCTCCCAGGACCAGCTTCTCTAGGCCTGGAGGGGCCAGAGGAAGGAAGGGCAGAGCCCTAAGGGGATCAGAACCCCACGAGGGGAGCTGGAGGGGCTCCTGCCAGGAGCAGCTGTGGCCCCCAGCGAGGGACCCATCCAGCCTGCGGTGGCCTTGAGGGAGGGGGTGAGGGGAGATGAATACCCGACTCCCTCCCATCCTCTCTTTCCTGCCGGTGCCTCTTCAGAGAGAGGGCAAGTTGATACTTTGGGGGCACAGAGTAAAGTGGAGAGAGTGGGTCTGGAGGGCGTGGAAATCCTGTGCAGGACATTGTGATTACTGATATGTCCTTTACAGTGTTACCCATCTCTCTACATGATGAATACAAATAAAAAACCTTTTGTCAGGCCCTTAAGGCACATCCTTACTCTGTCTCTTTCTTCTCAGTCCCGCATTTTGAAAGAACAGTTGAATCTTGCTAATCTCTGCTCACTCTTAACAACCATTATAATCAGGCTTCTGCTTGCAACACTAATAGCTACATCCAGCAGCAAACTGTGTAATACTGATTAGTTACTTCTTGCTTAAACCTCTTCCCAGCTTCCCTGCTGCCCTTTGCAGTGATTTTTCAAGTGTGGCTGTGAGACCACTTATATCAAAAATCATGAGGGATTGTTGTTATATATTCTCAGGCTCTACCCAGAGCTACCCAGTGAGGGCCAGGGAACCTACATTTTTAAGCAGGCTCATTCTTACCCACCTTCTCCTACCATCAGAGGTAGAGAGCTACCTGGCCACATTTTTTTAAGGTTCTCCGTATTACTAAAAGGTTATCAAAGTGTGATGCATTTTTTAAATGTTTGCATTTAACCGATTAACTTGTAATCTCCCAAAGGTCATGCAGTGTAATTGTGCTATTGACAATATAGTCACAATCTATGGGAAGAATAAAATTCATAAGTGCACCCTAGGCAGTGTGGCCCCCAGTTTTCAGTTGAATGATGTCCATGTCCCCTTCCAGTCCTGTCATTGTATCTCTAGTGACTGCCTGTGTAACCTCATGTGTAGAAAATGTCAGAAGTCTAACTTTGGGGTCCTTCTGGGCTGAGAGGCCTGCCCTGTGAGAGGCCCTGCCCGACCCATTCTCAGGCCTGCTTACCTCTGCGAACCCCTGGCCCACAGGAGAGGCCTAGAACCTCCCGAACATGGCTGCCAGCTCCTTTTCTGTTAATTCAGGCCCTGCCCCTACTTTCGCCACCCCTCACATGCCCACACTCTCTCCCCAGAGGAGCAGGAAATTGCCAGAAGCCCCCATGCACGTGGCAGTGGCTGGGCTGGAAGTGCAGTCCTGGTCTGCTGCCCGAAGGACCTGCAGAACCAGTTAAGTTCCTCCAGTACGTTTTCTTATCTTTTAACTCCATGCCTTTGATCAAACTATTTCCTCTGCCTGGAATCCCCTCCACACTCCTTGGGGTCGACAAACCCATATTGTACAATACTCCGCTAAAGCTTATGCCTCCTGGATGAAGCTTTTAAAGATCTGCCCCATCCTTTCCAGTCGCGCGTCACTCCCCATGGGGCTACTTGGGCGCGTCTAACGTGGACACAAGCGGTAGGTAAGTACGTGCGGCTGCCTGAGGCTGTGGGCATCCCTGGTGGAGCCCCTTCGAGGAGCTGTTCCTCGAGCCTCTGCAGCGGTTCTGCAGTGAGGCTGGCACTGCAGAAGAAGCTCGAAGAGAAGATAGACAGATAGTCGGCCTGCTCAACCTCTGTCCTTCGCTCTGGGCTCCCCCAGCCTCTCCTGTCTTCCAGTCAAAAGCCCAGCATCGCCTGGGTCTGGCCTTTTCAGGAGGTGGGTAAGGGGCACATGTTGGGGGTCTTTGCCCCTTTCCACAGCTGCCTGTCAAGGGTGTGTGTCCTCCTTGCTCTCGAAAGTGGTGGTCCGAGAACCCCCGCTGATTGGCGGTGATTTGGCTGCCCTTGCCCTGTCAGTCGGGGCCTCGGGGGTATTGCCTCGGCTTTCCCTGCTCTGATGGCACCTGCAGCACTTCATTTCTTTTGCTTACTTCATGCGCCTCCCTGCCAGGGTGTAAACCCCTCAGGCACTGGGCCTCTTACTCAGGTTTGCCTCTCTCGCTCTCAGGACCGCCGTCGGCACAGAGGGCTTCTGGAGTGAGCAGCTCGCGTGGTAGGAGCACAGATCAGCTAAAGTTCTGCTCATCACTGATGAGTGGGGGTGGTCCAGGCACTGACTGCGCTTTTCTAAGCGGTAGGTTCCTGGTCTGTATCCCGGGGCGGGTGAGGGCCCCTCCCACGGGGCTGAGGTTGGCATCAGGGGTCCTGCCGGCAGAGGGACGAGCACGCAGAGCTCAGTCTGTGCTGGGTGTTGCAGCCACCGAGCTGCTTTTCCAGGGCTTGTGGAGGACACGGTGTGTACGTCCCTCGGGTGCATCAGGGTGTGCCAGTGCCCGTTTGCCGTGATACATTTTGCAGGCATTGGAGTGTCCGGCGTGTGCCGGACAGCATGCTGGCCGTGCGGGATACAGAGGAGAAGGTGGCTGCGGCTTAATGCAGTGGTTCTCACACTTTTCAAGGCAGCAGCTACCAGAGGAGTTGGCCAGGCGGCCAGGCGGAGGCTCCCGGCCGGGGTGGTACCCGTGCCCAGCTTCTGAGTAGCCCTGCGCCAGGGGCTCTCAGGGATCCTTTTCCCGGGGACACTTCACTTTTCCAGAGTCTTTTGTTGACACCCACACCCTCCCCGGCTGGAAGGCTGGTCGTGGGCTCAGGACAGCAGTGGCGTCCCCTCCCTGGATGGGGTGCTGCCTTGTCTCTGCAGCTCCTTCGGCTCCCCAGCTGGCCGAGCTCCGCAGATCGGGGTCAGGTCACTGTGACTCGGTCCCTCCGTGTGGGCACTGCTGTGCTTCTTCTAGCTGCGCAGCCGCGAGAGTTACGGGGTGCCTCTGATGTGAATGTTTACCTAAAGGGCTGCACAGTACATCTTGGTGGGTTAGAAGGAAGCTGTGTAAACCTTTCTGGCTGACTTTTATTTTCCTCAGGAGGGTTACTTAAAAGGAGATGCGCAAAGCATTGAAGAAGTTTGGAGGAATGTGACCGATGATTAAAAGGAAAATGAAGGTGACTGTGAGAGGTACCAGTGTCCCCAGCTAGACGGTTACACTGTCATTACACTGTTGGGCGATAAGGGCTGACTGGAAAGAGGTCTGTCAGCATTGTTATCAAGCTATTCAGAAAAAAAGGCTTCAGAGTGCAGAACTGTCTTTCTCCAGAGAGAACAAAGGGCTGTCTTTACAGCCCTGTGGGCGGGGTCCTGCAAGAGGGCTCCTTGCTGATATTACCCCTCCACCCCCTTGTCCCCCAGCCAGCCACCCCGGGCGGCCTGTGTCCTTGTGGATTGAGGAAGCCAGGGGCAGCCCTTCCTCTGTTTTAATCCATAATTCCATAGAAACTTTTTTTAGTTTTTAGAGGTTTTCTGTGCCAAACTAGGTATCTGTAGAAGGGCAGAGTTGTAGACAAAATATACCTTTAGACATATTTAAGTTACTCGGTTACATGTTATTTTCAAATAAATAGCTCCCAGCTTATACAAACAAAAAATTCTGAATCCTTTCAGTTTCTTTTTGAAGGTGGAGTATAGGTAAAACTAAGCCTATGAAAGACATTCAGGTGATACTTACCTTGTTAAAACTGGAGAGAGAGGCTCTGCCTTTTGCAAAACCCCGAGTTTCAAAACCGCTCGTCCTCTGGGTGCACAATAAATAGTGATTGAGTTGAATGTATCTAATGTAACGACATCAGATTTCAAAGATAAATGTAAAGACTTGCAGTGAAGTTCTCGAAGTTAACTGTATAGAAGGAGACTCGCCTGAGACCAGCATTAAATTTTATGAATAAGCCATGGGGGTTTCTGTTTACTGTAAGGTGGTGTTACCTGATGAGGTCATGGCTTAGGAGAAGTAGTTAATGCCAACATAAATTCCAAATTCACATGTCTAGAGGTTGCCGGGCAAGGAACATGAATGGATATGAATGTAGATGCAGCCATTTTTTGAGATATGGACAGCATGACCATATGGAAATCCCATGCCCAGGCTAAAAGGAAAGGCCCCCTCACATTTGCTGATGGTTACCAAAGCTGATTTTTCAAGGGAAGCTGGAATTCCGGATTTTTTGGTGAAAATTTGTGATTTTTAAAATTTTGGCTGAAGTTTTCTCAAGTCTTCTGTGTTTTGAGCCCAAACAACATAGCTAGGCCAGATTTCGCTTATCGGCCATCAGGAAGTAGGCAGCAGTTTCTCTTACAGTTGGTGGTGGTCATTCCAATCTGAAGAACACTGTGCTCTTCTGAGATGTCGGAGGAACCTTGACAGACCCGATTATAACCATAGCGGGGCAGTCAGGGCTGCAGAAGCCTTGGGAACCATGTCATGGGATTGTTGAAGATGTAATTCTTGTATTTCATCACTTAGTAATTTCGTCCTTAAACTGGCCAGCAGGATTTCAGGTTAAATTTTGTCTGACTAGTTCTAGTCATTTGGAGAGGGTCACACCTTAGACATAATCTTGAAAGTTAATATCCCATTAAAGTGGGAAGGTCGGACTTTCACCCCGCTATCATTTTGTTCTTTTTGCAGATCCGGTATTTCAGTTATTAACTGGCCTAAGTGGTCAAGGCTATCTTATGGGTGTGATGTTAAAAAAAAATGTCTAGCTAGTAGAGGATAAAGTCTCTTGGAAAGGTCTTGATTGCCCAATAAGCCCCTACCAGTTTTTCACGTTTTTAAAGTGTACATTGAATTTTGGCCAGCATATTTTATCTTCTGATAGCTATTCAGGCTTTGGAGTTTAAGTTTAATCTACAGTGCGCTTGTTTCACTGCAAGTGTTAGGGTGCCTTTTCTAATACTGGGACTGGCACAGCTGTTCATGTTAGCTGCTTACCAAGGATAGAAGTGACGAAGATTTTTGGTGTCTGTGTAGAGCTGAGAGGACAAGATAGGAGTACCCTTTGGCTGGTATTTAGTATCTTTGGGGATGTGGCTAAGTGTTCTCAGTCTAAGATTATCATCCTTCTATGCGGTCCCTGTAGCTTTCCTGCAGTATGAGACTAGTTACGTCTTCTCCTTTTGTTCTTGGAAAATATTTTAAAAGCCACATAGTGAAGGAAAATCTTGGTATATTTGGCATCACAACATTGAGCCTTCCGTTAGATTTGAATGGAAATTCTGATAAACTAGTCAAAATCAAAGAACAGAATTTTTGGGTGTTGTCGGTATCGTGGGATATTTGTTACACTTTTCCATACGGATTGGAAGGATTCCTTTCTAAAGAGTTAGAGTTCTTTTTTAAGGTATAGGGAATATAAATTAATGGGGAAATAAATATGCTGTTCCAAGTAGGTTTTTGGCACAGGCTCAGTTTTAGCACATAGGACTATGAAATGATTGATGCAGTAACTTTGTTAGGAACGTGGCATTTGGTAGGAAACGGGTGAGTCGATTTAGAAAAAAATCCTGCTCGGAATATTAAAGACAAAAGGAGGTTGGGAGCATTTCAGCAAAGACAAAATAGATTAGAATAATGCCAGAAGGCTGGTCTTGGATTGTTTTCCTTTTTATATTGATTTTATTGAAAGCAGGAACCTCTGGAAAATAATGAAAATATTAAATTGCTTTTGTGCATTTTGTCCCTAACACCAGATTTGGTAAATGCACCTTTCAGCTCTTGTAAAATGAAGGCGAATGTCAGAAGAGACCAGAGCCCTGGCTAGGCTAGTACCACGGGTAGCAAGGAGATTAGCTGTCTTTATGTTGGACAGTAAACAGTGAGCCGCAGGGCAAAGTACAGCAAGGGAAAATCAAATGTGTATTAGTATAAGTTATATATCGGTGAAGATGGACTGGATCAAAATTAAGAGCCTTCTCTCACACTGGGACCAAGGAAACGAGGTAGTCGCAGTGCGGAAGACAGACCTTTGACAAATTGGCATCATTCAGAGAATCGTAGAGTTGGAAAGTTTCAGTCTATAGTGAGTGTTGTTACTTTTAGAACATTTTTATGAAAGGGAGTTGCTGGCTTATTTGGTATCATTTTAGAAATTACGAATTACCATCTTAGCAGTAAAGATGGAAAAGGGTAAGTAGGTATTGTTGTTCATCGAGCACCTGGTATAGGCCAGGGGTTTTCTAGGCCCTGGAGAGATGCAGAGATGAGGGGGAGCTGGTCTGGCGCCTGAGCTTCTAGTCTAGAGGGACGAGAAAGACTGACACATCTGCACAGCATGTAAAGGTGTGTCAGAAGAGAGATGCTGGACTTAGCTTGGATAAAGCTGCTGCTGCTGCAGGGAGTCCCAACAATAAGTCAGGGCCTTTAAAGGTAATAGACTACTTGTTTTCTCACATAAATTTTGATGTAAATGGTCCAGATTGGTGGATAGTTCCACTTCACCTGGTCCTATAGAGACCAGTGTTCCTTCCAATACATTGTTCTGCTACCTGGGGCCTTATCGCCTGATTGCAGTTGAGGCTGGTTTGTTGAGGGCGGTGGTCCTTAAGCGTGAGGTTGCATGAGAATCCCCTGTAACACTGGTTAAAACACAGGTTGCTGGGCCCTATGACCAGAGTTTCTGATTCAGTTAAGTCCGAGTTTGCAAGTGTGACAGGTTCCCAGGTGATGTTACTGGTGCTGGTCTGGCAGCCAGACCTTGAGAACTTAGAGGGTTCCAGTCCTCCAGCAGACAAGGGGGAAAGAACCCCTGTGGATGCAGGTGTGGGCCAGAAGTGGCACATACGCGTTACTTTGACCGTGCTTCCTCTTGCCAGAGCTCTGTCACATGGCCACAGGTCACACAGCAAGGATATGGGTGGGGTGAGGGCTAGTAAATGTAGCTCGTCTGTGGGAAGGCAGGGCAGGCTCCACCATGCTGGCACCATCGAGGGAGAAACAGCTGTAACTCGGGCTTGGATTGGTCAGGGCAGGGTAACATCTGAGCCAGAGTCTGGAAGGATAAATTTTCTCCTCGCATCCCCGAGCAGAAGTGCGACTTGGAGTTAAGGAAGCAAGGAAAGCGGAAAGCAGGTCAGGCTCGCCTCTTGAATAAGTATTGATTGATGGCCAGGCTTTTTGTGAGGCCTCGAGCTGCAGAGACTAGAGGGGAGATGGGCAGGGTCTGATGCAGCTGATTAAAAAGCAAACAGGTTTCGTGTGTTAGGAGTCTAGCAGTTAAGACCGTGGGTTCAGGAATCAGCTTAGATTTGAGCTGTGGTTCTGTGTGAGTGGCTTGAACCCTGCTTTATCTGCATTGCTGAGCCTCGTGGGTAGGAAGCACTCTGTAAATGTCAGCGATCATGGTCATTGTACCTTTGGTGTGAACTGCTTGTGTGAAACGAAATCCTCATGGGGGTCTCTGGTGAATGGCCTTCTGGCTTCTGCGTGAACACATCTGTGCTGGAGAGCTTGCTCCCTTCGCTAGGGCAGCCAAGGCCATTTCTGGGTAGCTGTCATGGTTAGAAGGTTTGTCATCTTGGTGCTTACGGACTTTCTGGAACAATCTGGAAGTGGTCTGAATAAGCCCACTTCTTCATGGTCACCTTTCGGATTGTTGGAGACATTCCGTCTGTCTTCACATGGTTGGCTTATGAACAAGTGCACTTTAGTAAATTAGGTATCGCTACCCCTAAACCTTCTACTTTGGAATGCAGAGGCTCGTGAGTGAACGTCTCTAGCTGTCCCGGGATGGGTAGCCCTGCACCTGAAAGTCTGGTTTCCAAGGGTTGCCCTCTGTAGAGCATTGCATACTTGTTTGAAGATTTATTGCTTTTTGCCTCTACTATTTGCTAGTATGTACTAAAAGTAAAAATAAAATTGCTGATTTGGTAATAGGCATGTTCTTTGAGACAAGGATATTTGAGACACTGATAGAAACCGCTAGGCATACCCCGAATACCACTTCTTTAGGCTCAGTGGACTCCTGGTGCTCATGGTTTATTGTGTTCAGGCGTGAGAAAAAGAGCATCACTGAAGAATGTGGATGAAATGCTGGAAATGTGTTATCTAAGGTTGCCTTTAAATAGGGGTCCATCAAATCACAATTTTGGTCAAATGTCTGATGGCTGAGTGTTAAAATCAGTAGTGAGTTAAAGCTGAATATTATCCAGACAAATCTCAAAAATTTCTTTGTCTTCAACTCCTGAAAATGGTTGATGGTGTCCTGTAATCATTTCTGTAAACAGTTGTTTCTTTGTAGATTCAAAACAATAGGAATTCTCTTCTTAAAACATTCTTCTTTTTTTTTTTTTTAACATCTTTATTGGAGTATAACTGCTTCACAAGGGTGTGTTTACAATGGTGTTTGCTTTATAACAAAGTGAATCAGCTCTCCGTATACATATATCCCCATATCTCCTCCCTCTTGCGTCTCCCTCCCACCCTCCCTATCCCACCCCTCTAGGTGGTCACAAAGCACCGAGCTGATCCCCCTGTGCTACGCGGCTGCTTCCCACTAGCTATCTGTTTTACGTTTGGTAGTGTAGATAAGTCCGTGCCACTCTCTCGCTTTGTCCCAGCTTACCCTTCCCCTCCTGTGTCCTCAAGTCCATTCTCTACGTCTGCGTCTTTATCCCTGTCCTGCCCCTGGGTTCCTCAGAACCATTTTTTTCCCTTAGATTCCATATATATGTGTTAGCATGCGGTATTTGTTTTTCTCTTGAAAACATTCTTATGAAGACTATTGATCTCAGGTTTAATTAGTGAGAATAAAACATGTTTTGGGAACCCCCATTCTCTTTAACACTTTCCTTTTTGTCCATATTCCTTATATACTTTGATTACTTATAGACGATTCATTATGGATATTATTGTTTGTGAGTTTAGCATTCTTTCTCCTTGTGAAATTGAGATGGCAGAGCTAATTATTCTGCTTTTAATTCATTTGCATAAGATGTATAGCATTCCCCAATAGAGCTTTTTCATTAAAAAAAGGTCATTTTTTCATGATGTAAAGCTAAATAACTAAAAATCGAATATGGTTCTTAAAGGCTATTTTGTTTTATGTTAGTACACTAAACAATTTTATAACTGTAATAGAGTTATAAAATATATAATCTCTTATTGACTTCTAAAAAATTTTATAAAAATTTTCCTCAGTGAATATAATGTTCTTCCTAAAGCTGTCATATAAATAAACCCTTTCTCAACTCTCACATTAACGCATTTGCTTTCCTGTTAATAGTCTCATACTCATCAGTTATAACAGCATTTTACTCTCATGATAACAAGCACATATTCATATTTTAACTGATAGAATATAAATATATAGGCACACAAGGTGATTTCACACCAGTTTAAATGTAGAATTCTTATCTATATGTATATATATTTGAAAGTTAATATTCGTTTATGAGCAATAGCTATGAATGACATGCACTGTTTATATTACTGGTGTTATTTTGCTGATCAGAAATGACAGTAGCATTAAAGACCTAAATGTAAGACTGGAAACCATTAAAATCCTAGATGAAAACATAAGCAGAACACTCTTTGACATAAATCGTCATAATCTTTTTTTGGATCTGTCTCTGAAGGCAAAATAAACAAATGCAAAAATAAACAAATGGGACCTAATTAAACTTAAAAGCTTTTGCACAGCAAAGGAAACTATTGACAAAACAAAAGATAACCTACTGAATGGGAGAAAATATTTGCAAGTGATATGACAAATAAGGGATTATATATATATTTAATATTATATATATATTTATATATCCAAAATATATAAACAGCTCATATAGCTCAATATTAAAAAAACCAAACAACCCAATTAAAAAATGAGCAGAAGACCTGAATAGACATTTTTCCGAAGACAACATACAGATGGCCAACGGGCACGTGAAAAGATGCTCAAGATCGCTAATCACCAGAGAAATGCAAGTCAAAACCACAGTGTTATCACCTCACACCTGTCAGAATGGCCATCATCAAAAAGACCACAAATAACAAATGTTGGTGAGGATGTGGAGAAAAGGGAACCCTCCTACACTGTTCGTGGGAATGTAAGTTGGTACAGCCACTGTGGAGAACAGTATGGTGGTTCCTCAAAAAACTAAAAACAGAACTACCATATGACTCAGCACTTGCAGTCCTGGGTATATATCTGAAGAAAACAGAAACACTAATTCGAAAAGATATGTGCACCCCAATGTTCATAGCAGCATTTTTTACAGTAATGACGATATGGAAGCAACCTAAGTGTCCATCAACAGATGAATGAATAAAGAAGAGGATACATATATATATGTGTGTGTGTGTGTGTGTGTGTGTGTTTGTGTGTGTGGTGTGTGTACAGGAATAAAATTTTGCCATTTGCAACAATATGGATAGACCTGGAGGGTATTATGCTTCGTGGAATAAGTCTAACAGAGAAAGACAAATGCTGTATGTTATCACCTATATGTGGAATCTGAAAAATGAAAGGAATGAATATAAAGAAATTTACAGATCTAGGGAACAGACTAGTGGTTACCAGTCTGGAGAGGGAAACGGGGAGGGGCAAGATAGGGATAGGGGATTAAGAGGTACAAACTACTATGTATAAAATGAATAATCTACAAGGATATATTGTACAGCATAGGGAATATAGCCAATATTTTATGATAACTTTAAATGGAGTATAATCTATAAAAATATTGAATCACTATGTTGTATACCTGAAAGTAATGTAATATTGTAAGTCAACTGTACTTCAATTAAAAAAAAAATGAAATGATAGATTAGTCTATCTCAAGTGATAAAACTGAGATAAGTGTGAAATTCAAGGATGCTAGAAATGACCAGGAAAAAGGCATTAGGCCTTTTTGTCCTTTTACAGGCCAAGATCCAGAGCAAAGCAAAATCGTGGATTTGGGCTGAATAACAGGGTGAAACCAAACTTTAGTTCATCTGTAACTTGAAAAGTTGGCGAAATTAGGGGTTTTTGTTTTGTTTAGTTTTTTGCTCATTAGGAGCTGATTCTTCTCTTATAACAGGTAGATGTGTTTGACATTTGTGCATTTCCAATTTCGTGTGTTTTCACTAATGTATTTTGTATCCTAATAGGGAACTGAATATAGTTTGTGTGTTTTCTATCTGATTTTAAGAGTAATATATATTCATTGTATAAAATTTATAAAACACAGAAAGGTAGAAGATGAAAATTTAAAAATCACTCATTGTTCTTCAACTTTTGCTACCTTTCTTTTTAGTGTGTGTATATTTAAACAAAATTGCCTGCGTACTGAATGTAAGCTTTTTGTAACCTTTTGTTTTTACCTAACACTTTGAGAGTCACTTCCAATTTTATTAAATTGATTTTCAAAACCAGTATAATGTTCCATCATTTGGATATATCATAGTTAATTATTCCTCTGTTGTGTATAATTTTTTGCTATCATGATATTGCAGTAAATTTCTTTATATATTCGTTTGGTGCATATACCTGTTTATTTCCTTAGGAAAAGAAGTTTCCTGAGTCTGAAACAATATGCAGAATCACTGGTTTTGAAACAATTATTAGAACTTTTGCTTTTGCTTTTAATTTATTACAGTTTGTTTTCTCCTTTAATATTTTAAGTTGTTTTCACTTTTTATTTCTTCATACTTTCATCCTTTAGAAGTTACTTTGCCTAGTTCTTCAGTACTTGAATGTTTTATGAGTCAGAAAGTTACCGGGAACTCCCCAGCTTGGGTGGTGTCAGCTCTGGTCCAGTGGCTGTGCTTTCCCCACTGCCTTTACCAAGTGCTGAAAGGATTGAGATTATGCCTTAGAGGCATGGCCTCCTTTTACCCCTTGTCTCTGGGCGTCTTCTGCTCTGTTTCTGTGTCTGTTTACTCGGTTGTTTCCCCCACTAGACGGATCCTCCTTCTCTCCATTGCTGGTGCCCTCCCTCTGCAGGCATTTGTCAGATGTTTGCATTGCATACAAGTTTATGATGATTATATTTCTAATTTTTAGAAAAATGACATTACATTCATTTTAAGACTCCGAACCTTCTGGAAGTCTACCAGCAGGATTTATGCTCCACCTATTCAGAGCATTTGCTCACCAGTTCTCCTTGCAGGCTTGGTTCCCATTCCAGTTGGCTTAGTGTTGAGAGAGTTAGACTCACCATGAAGAGGAACCACACCACTGGCGGGTCGGCTGGTAACTGTTAGGGATGCTGGAGACTGGTGTCTGCTGCCTGCACACCTTGCTGGTGCCATCTGCCTGCCTCGTGCTCAGAGGTGCTGAGCCCCTGCCAGCGAGGGTCATGGTTAATAGAGCAGACACTCCCATTTTTCCTCCTTCCTTTTAGAAGCCCTACTTCATGTTCCTGAGAATAACAGGGAAAACTCCACTCGTTCTTGATTTCTCTACTTGCAGGTGAAGAAGAAACAAAAAGTTATCCCATAACTTTAATCTTATAAAGGAAGTGATGGTAGGCATTTAGTGCAAATCATGTGTCCTAGCCCTGCTCAGGCCGCTGTGGGGAATCCTCTTTTCACTTGGAATGGACCCCCAGGTCCCACCATGATTCGGCCCTGCCGACCTCTCTCACCTCATTTCCTACCATTTTTTTTTCTCCTCTGCTTTGTCTCCACTGGCCTTCTCACAATTGCTTGAATACTGTGAGCACGTTCCCACCCGGGGCCTTTGCCCTGATGTTCCTGCTCCCCAGATGTCTGTCCAGCTCACTCCCTCACTTGCTGTAGCTCTCTGCTCAAGGCCTTCTAAAGGAGGCCTTCTCTGGTCTCCCCATCCCCAAAATGGAACCTCCTATCACTTTTCTCTTTGTCAGTCTTATTTTTGAAAATATCGACCTTACATTCTTTTGTACATTTTGACATTATACATTTATTTGTTTATTGTCTGTTTCTCTCACACTAAAGTGTAATCTCCATGAGAGCAGGGACTTTTTTTTTTTTTTTTTTTTCCTTTATTCCACACTGTCTAGTGCCTGGAGCAGTGCCTGGCACATAGCAGGTGCTCAATACGGATTTGTCTATTATATTAGAGAACTATCAATCTGATGATTATATGTGGTTTTTAGATTTTAATTTCTTAATGCGAACTGAATATAATTTACAGCAGCACATGATAGAACAAATGACCTGTTTTAGCATTAACTGCTCTTTCCTTTTTGGAATTTCAGCTTAAGCTTAATGCAATACCAGTTTGGGAACTTATTTTTCTCTTGTTGCGAGGCAGTGGTTTCAAATGGTGATATTGCCGCTTTTTAGGAAGGAAACTTAACCTCTCTAAGCTGTAGAAGCCTCCATTCCCTCATATATGAAATAGAGCTAATGATCATGTTGGTGTTTTCAGGTTCTGGTAATTAATAACCCTTTCTTGCCGAATTTAGCCCTGGCTGAGAGAGAGATAGGTACAAGAGTCAGACCTGGATCAAATTGTCAGCCTTACTGATGAAAGCTGAATTGGAGGGTGTGACTTAGGGGTCCTGCCACGTGGAGTTCCCAGTACTTTACTCCTGAGTTAGTTTAACTCCTCCAACGCAGGCAGAGCTGGGCGCCTGTAGGTTCCCCAGAAGGAGCAACTTCCCCCGTTAACTTCCCACACAGTGAAGCAGGCTGAGGCTGGCAGGTCTAAAGAAAGCCCCAAAGGTTTAGTGAAGTCTTTCCTCCTCGAGGATGGGGAGGACGGGGAGGCGGGAGCATTGCACCAGAAGAAAGAGGAGGCTCGGGGAGCGGAGGGTCCCCCAAGCAGGTAGTACCTATTGTGGGGAGGACTTCTGTAGGATATTTTCTCTGTAAAGAGTTTGAAACATAGCGAATGCTGAATACTTATTAGCCATTATTATTATAACACCTGTGCATGTCATCACTTATAGCAGTTATCGTACTGGACTATAATAGGTGTTTGGTTTTTTGAAAATATTCACTAGGGTAGACTGGAAGCTCTTGGGGGAAGGAACTCTTCATTATCTCTTGAATCTCCAGTGCTAGACTAGCTAGTGTTGGCTTGTAGCAGTCAGTGAATGGATATTTGTTTGAGAAGAAGAATGGCTTGCTGGAAAGAACGTGGGTTTTGGAGTCAGAAAAAGGGAGTCTGCTTTAA
>RJWK010041136.1:0-19686 GCA_004363435.1 Platanista minor
TTTTTTTTGTGGTACGCGGGCCTCTCACTGCTGTGGCCTCTCCCATTGAGGAGCACAGGCTCTGGATGAGCAGGATCAGTGGCCATGGCTCACGGGCCCAGCCGCTCCGCGGCATGTGGGATCTTCCCGGACAGGGGCACGAACCCGTGTCCCCTGCTTCAGCAGGCGGACTCTCAACCACTGCGCCACCAGGGAAGCCCCTATTGTGCACTTTGAATGGATCTTTTACCCGTGCTGGCTGTGTAACAGCATGCCTAAACCAGTTGGAAAATACTGGTTAACTGACAAAAAAAGATTTTCCATAGTTGGATACATTACTTTATACATTTGTTAATATTTCCTCAAATCTCAATAGAAACATCTTTAAGTACTGAGAAATTCTAAAGACCATGGTGTTAGATAAATTTTTGCAAAAATCTAATTTTTACTTGAAAGCGCCAGTTTTCTCATTTGCAGAAAATACTATCAGATGTTTTCCTAAGGTTGCAGGTTTGCTTCATCTTTTGTCTTGTTGGGTTTCTTTTAGAATATATCAGCAAAATATTCAATTCTGAATAATCATAATTTGTCAGTCTGTTGTATCTTCAAGTAAAATGGTGCTTTATGAATAAAGGGACTAGTTCAGCTAGCAACTGAAACCATCACACAAGGGCTTTACTTAGAGACAAACATCAGAAGAGCTTTATGCATATTCCTCATTTTGTCACACAGAATATTAAAGTGGCATATATACTCAAGGGTCAATATTAATAGAACTAATAGTTTTTATCATTTTATCAAGGACATTCATAAGTAAAATTGGTTCCTCTGCATGTGTGTGTGTGTGTGTGTGTGTGTGCGCGTGTTGCACGGCAGTGAGGAATACAATGACTGAAATTTTGTTGCCACTGCCTTGATTTATGATGTCACCAGCAGCTGTATCCACCATTGTTTCTGCACTATCAGCAAATGTGAAAACGTCAGCACAGTGAAAAAGACACAGAATGTTTTAGTGTTATTATAAAAATCACTGTGACCTTGAGGAGTCTCTGAATGATTTCCGATGCCTCAAGTGGACTATGGATACCTGTCAATGTCTGGCTCACTGCCTAAGGTGCGTCTGCAGTAGGGGAAGAGTGTATCTTCAGATTTGAATCCTATTAGTGACTGTGACTGGCCCAGTACATTTGTCCCTGTGCTAAAAAACACCTAGAGAAACAGCCAACACTAATGTAGATGCTACCCAATGCTACCATGTTAGAGGCTACCACGCTAGCCTGTACTCCTTCTTTGTTTAAATCTAGTCTCTCCAGATTGACTGTCTAATCTCTTCATTCTAGACCTCTGACCCCAAGTCTGTTTCTTGGTTTCTTGATCTCAACTTATTTTTTCTGCCTGGCTATGACATGAATAATATTTTGAGTAAGTTTCCAGTTCATCCTTAAACTGGGATTTCTCTCACCAGTGCACATCCTTCCTAAGTTATCCCCTATTGAAGCACGGCCTAGATTTGTGAACAGGAGATAGGATGAAATGTCCACAGTTTACTAGTGGTAATTTTCCTCCAGGGGAACACATCATTATTCAATACCTCTAATATACAAGGTTTTTATCAAGTATTAATTCACCTGACAAATATTTTCAGAGATTAATGACTTTTTGAAATTCAGATACAGTACCTAAGTGACATTTCACAACACCTGAGTATAAGAATCTTAGGGCTTCCCTGGTGGCGCAGTAGTTGAGAGACTGCCTGCCGATGCAGGGCACACAGGTTCATGCCCCGGTCCAGGAAGATCCCACATGCTGCGGAGCGGCTAGGCCCATGAGCATGTGTGTCCGGAGCCTGTGCTCCACAACGGGAGAGACCACAACAGTGAGAGGCCCACAAACTGCAAAAAAAAAAAAAAAAAAAGAATCCTATAGATAAAGAAACATACATATATATTACCTATGATAAGTACTGGTGATCATGGATTCTCTTTCTAAGGAAACAAACCACTATTTTTCAGGTCCATATTTTCTAATATATACAACCAACCTTATTTCTCTTTTTAAAAGCTAAGAAAATAGTCACTTATTTCCAAAATTCTAATTTGTCTTAATAGTCCATTATTTTGGAACATTTGTTCACCAAAATTATCTCTGAATTTTCTCCTTATAACAAAAATGCATACTTTTGGACTTGGAGTGTTGGATTCATTTAAACCGTCTATGAATTTTCCTATAATCTTATTTTATGTATTAAAATCAAATTCCTTTTTATTCCATTTGTTTGCATAGTTATTTTATCATCATTATTGTTGGTGTTAAAGAAAATCCATGGACCATATACACAAGTATGTCATATGTGACTTACCACTTTGAGGCTAGGTGTCTTTAATCAACAATTCAGTTTTGTTATTTTAAAAATTAAAAAAATATATCTAAGTTATAGAGTTGCTGATGGAACTCTACTAACAGAGAGCCAGGACTACAGAAAGAATATCACTATGTTAGGTCCCTCTTTCTTTAATGTGGACAGCAAGAAGAAGGCACCAACAGAAGTGCTGCAATTAGTTTAGCCAATTCATTTGGACTGTAAGTTATTCAAATTTAAGAACTGTTTTTAATCATCTTTGTAGCTTCAGAAACAGAAATAGTGCTAGGCATACAGTTGTCAATAAAAAAAAGGTTTTGTTGACCTAAACTATAATTATAAATAAAATAGAAACAGTATTTTCTCTCTTGTCATCCTGTGTACATATTGACCATCTGCCTCAATATCAGGATTAAGACTTTATTTTATAAGAAAGTTGCTTTACACAAAATAAAATTTATAAATGCCTTTTTGGAAATTTTATATTTTTTTCAAGGTTTTTTCACTCTGGGTGTTAGAATTTCTGACAATATTCTACCAATCTCAGTCATTAACTTGTATCTGACCATATTTGTGTTTCTTCTTTGTCATCTTTATGTGCCTCTTCAAGGGAAGAAGAGTATTGAAGAAGAGGGAATGTGAATACCAAACTTTTCTCACTAACACATTTGATACTTTGGTCTTAACAGTTTCATTACAAAAGCGACAAAATAACGATACAATCTGGATAATCTGTTTAGACCTCTAAGTCCAACACTGAGAAGTTATTTCAGAAAAACATAATCACCCAGCTAGTTCTAAACAATGGTTTTAGTTTTCTTCTAGTCACAGGGTCCCGTTTCTCTGGACGCTTGTGGGAAATCAGGGAAAATCTATGGCTGAATTTTCATCAGTATCCTAATGCCTACTGAGACCTGGGATAACTTCTGTCTGATTTTTAGTCTGTTCCTAAAATACTTATCAAGCATTGCCTGAGAAAAGCCAGTAGAAATTTTCTGAGAAATCTGGAGAAAATCTCATCCTCCACCATGCTTGAGCTCTTTACGGTATTTGTTCCACTTTCCCTGAATTGGTAGACAGTGACAGAATGCCCCTGAAATATTTACTTGGGTCCCTACACATCACTAGGGTGCTGACTTGACTGCTGGCTCCACAAAAGACATGATGAGAAACCTGTCACTTCCTCCTCCCATAATTTCATAACCTTGACAGTTTAGACCTTAACAGAGATGGTCCCCAGTTTACAAGAGTTGGACTTAAGATTTTTTGACTTTACAACAGTGGGAAAGCCATATTCATTCAGTAGAAACCATACTTCAGACTTTCAATTTTGATCTTTTTCCAGGCTAGTGATATGCAGTATGATACTCTCTCACGATACTGGGTGGAGCAGTGAGCCACAACTTTCAGTCAGCCATACGATCAGGAGGAGAAAACAACACACTACAACTATTCTGTACCCATACGACTATTCTATTTTTCACTTACAGTACAGTATTCAATAAATTACACAAGATATTCAATATTATATTACATAATAGGCTTTTTGTTAGATAATTTTGCCCAACTATAGGCTACTGTATGTATACTGTGCACATTTAAGATAAGCTAGGCTAAGCACTCTAGAGCCCACAAGCCACAACAACTGAGCCTGCACGCCACAACTACTGAAGCCTGTGCACCTAGAGCCCATGCTCCGCAACAAAGAGAAGCGCCCACAATGAGAAGCTGGCACACTGCAATGAAGAGTAGCCCAGCTCACCGCAACTAGATAAAGCCTGCGTGCAGTGATGAAGACCCAATGCAGCCTAAAATAAATAAATAAATAAATAAATAAATAAATAAATAAATAAATAATTTTATTAAAAATGAAAGATAGGCTAGGCTAAGCTATGATGTATGGTAGCCTAGGGGTATTAAATGCACTTCCAACTTAATGATAATTTCAACTTAATGATGAGTTTATTGGGACATAACCCCATCCTAAATTGAAAAGGTCTGTGTTATTATTTCAATAATGATAGTTTGGAGCTTTAAAATTTTTTGTCCAGGAAACAAAATTCAGGCAAAAATTTCTCAAACCATGGTCCTTGAATTATTTGAACAGAATCACATGGAATATTTATTTTAAAAAATACAGATTATATAAATCAGTGTCTTCAAGGGTATCTCTGAAGAATTTGTTTTTTTCACAGGAAACCCAGGTGGTGGTTTTTCCAACATAAAGTTTAAAACCACTGCTCTGTCCTGTATTCCTGAGGCTGAGATGTGGGTGTTTGTAGACAAGGGACATTAAACTTCTCTTTTATAGAAGGGATCAAGGGTAAATATTTTCCCAAAATCTGTTTAAGGGGTGTGTGTGTGTGTGTGTGTGTGTGTGTGTGTGTTTTGTTTTGAAATGGAAAATACAAATATTAATCTTATGTGATATTCTGAAGTTAGACAATGTATCAGAATCTTGACTTATGAAAGTAAGAAAGGAAGTGGAATTAATCTACCTTATCCATTCTAACTGAATTTTGTCACCCAGATTACTCTTTTTTGGTTAAGTTCATTTATATCCCTTGAACCCATCTCTCATTAGGGAATGAGAGGAGGAGACTGAAGAAAAAAGAAGGAAAAAAGTGTAAAGACTGTAGTAAGAGGTTTGTCCCCCTTAAAATTAGAGATACTGAATTAAACAGGCTAAGAAAAGAGCAGAAACACATATTGCTTAAAAAGTATATTAATAATATAATAAAATAAATGTCCATATCAATACAATAAGAAACTTCTCTGATGCCCCTCACAGTATCAGAAGTTGTAATGAAATCTGGCAAAAATGTAATGAGCTTTCTGGGAAATGACTAAATATAGAAAATACAGAGGAAAAGAAAAATTATATTATAAACCATGTAGAATATCCCAATATGCCAGGCAACTTCAAATAGATTAATAAATATTTTGAACTGATATTAAGACAAGAGGATATGACATTACATTAAAAAAATATGGTAATGTTACAAAAGCAATAGCATTTATTGCAATGTATTTCCCAGAGCACATTCTGTATATTAAAATATAGATTTACACTGTCATCGAAATTACTACATACAATAAATGTGTTACAGATTAGCTCACATAATAAGAGACTTAGTTTTCTTTCCTCCTATTACCTTTACTCCAACCTGAACTTTCTATTTGTATATTTGTACATATTTTCAACATTGGTATTGAAACTGAGCAGGACTCTGTGGGGCTCCTGGGCATGAAAGCCTTTCTGTTTCCCCCTCTACCCACTGTTTCTTGTTTGTAGGAAATAAGTTTCAGCCTCCATGACCTTCCCTGAGTTCCAAAAGGCAGGTTCAAACAGTTGCTAAGCAGGGAAGGGAGGGGATGAAGAGACAAAGGAGGAGCAGTCAAGAAGCAATAGTGAAGCCTTGGGACAGGCTCCTGGTTCTGCCTCAAGGGATACACATATCAATATCTTTGAGGTCTTCTGCAGAACCAAAACTCCTAACAAATGGAAGAATTTAACTACTTGATGAAGCATTCTTTATTCCAAAGAGGAAGTCACAGTTTGATAACCTCAAGAGCCACAGAAACTCATCAGTAGACCACCTGAGGCCAAGTTAAAGGAATGCAGGCCCTGCACACACCCTGATCCTTATCAGCAACCCTGCTCTAGAACCATTGCTATAAAACTCCTCCTCAAATCCCCCAAGTTGGACACACAGTCTTGAGGGCATTAGCCCACTGTGTCCCCTTTTGCCTGGCAAAGCAATAAAGCTGTTATTTCCCCTTCACCCAAAACTCTGTCTCCAAGATTTTATTTGGCACCAGTGCACAGAGGCTGAGTTTTCAGCAACTGTATTAATAAGGAAAACATTAGTATTTCCTATGCCAAATGCTAGTGATGCTAAGGACCCTCTCCTCCCCTAAGGTTGCTCTCAGGAAAATGTGCGACATAAGATTTTCAGTCTGTAATATGATGACTTTAAGTAAATATATACTTCTCTAAAATGAAAGTAAACATTTTAAGTTTGAGCTTACTTATAAAAGTCTTTGTATGCAAATAAAGTAATTTCAGAGACCCTGGGACAAATGGGTAAAATGATGTAAAATATTAGTCCACAAACTCTTCAGACTTTGAAACTATCAATGTTAGAGATTTGAAAGGATGTCTGCATTGCAACAGGAAAATCTATGCCTTAATAAACTACATATTCACAATCTTCAATTGAAAGTTTCAAATGTTTAAATTCTGTTGGCACCAGTTAAATTACAAAATAAGTGAGTCTATTTTAACATCTATTATATGGACATGTTTTTTTACTAAACTCAAGTTTGTGTGCCCAATGCACAGTGAGGCCAAACAAACCAAAACATTGATATTTGGATCAGAGAAAGGTTTATTGCAGGGCCAAGCAAGGAGAACATGTGGCTCATGCTCAAAACAAACAAACAAACAAACAAAAACAAACAAAAAATCCCTGATGGTTTTTGGGGAGACGTTTTTACAGGCAAAATTTGGGGTGAGGGCTGCATGGTGTGTGACTTTCTTCTGACTGGTTAGTGGTGAGGTAACAAGGTGGTGTTCCAGGAACCTTTTTTCAGCCTGAGGTTACCATCCTGCACCAGGGTGGGGGCCCAGAACTCAAAGAAACATTGTTATGTATATCCGTTGAGGAGAAACCAGAACCCTGTCCCAGGGCTGCACTATTGTTTCTTGACTGCTCCTCCTTTGTTTCTGCATTCCCTCCCTTCCCTGATAAGCAACAGGGAATATGCCCTTTGGAACTCAGGGAAGGTCAGGGAGCCTGAAGCCTATTTCCTACAAACAAGAAATGGTGACACAAAAAGGATTTGTACCTGAGAGGACCCCAACAGGGTCCTGTTCCATTTCAGTTTCATTCACAATTGTAAATCCAGGCACCTGCTACAGGTTTCTGGTACTTAATGGAGGATCAATTATTTGTTAAGCATTGAATAAAACATGTTTATTTATTAAATTTTAGTTTCAGGTACATTTTATTATTTGGTCATCAAAAACACAGTGAGGTTTTATGCAGCACATTATATATAGTGCAATTTTAATTTTCAAAAATAGCTATATTTTTAACTTTATTGCTTGAGAACTTTCTTTTGGATTTATCTTGTTTTGAGACGACCCATTAGTTTAATGCAAATTACCTCTTCTTCTTTAGTGTCAGTGGCAGATTACCTTCTTTAGTGATAAAACCTTCATCTAGATAAGGGAACTTAAACATGAAGAAGAGAAGTAACTTTGCCAGGTCACCCAGCAGTTAATGATGGAGTAAGAATTTGACCTAGGCAGTCAAAATTTTATCCCTGCCCAAGATTTACATGACATAAAATAATCAAAAGAGTACAGGGCTTCCCTGGTGGCGCAGTGGTTGAGAGTCTGCCTGCTGATGCAGGGGACACAGGTTCGTGCCCCGGTCCGGGAAGATCCCACATGCCGTGGAGCGGCTGGGCCCATGAGCTATGGCCGCTAAGCCTGCACATCTGGAGCCTGTGCTCCGCAACGGGAGAGGCCACAACAGTGAGAGGCCCACGTACCGCAAAAAAAAAAAAAAAAAAAAGTACAGCTGCATCTGCGTGCAATTTTAGGGAGAAAGAAATTCTAGAAAGGGAAGAAAATAGTATTTATAATGTTAACATAGCTAATCCAACAGAGCATTCGAGGACAGTGAGGGCTAAGAAAAGTCCCTACAAAACTGAGTATAAGGCCACTTTGCAAGAAGTTAGGATGGCAGTGCAAGGAAGAGGAAGACAATGAGAATAAATTATTTTAAAATTATTTTTGACAGTTAAAGAAAGGAAAGTTAACCAGGTCAAAGGAAGACCTTTTAAAAATACAGGTAAAAAGTGGATGTATAGGGACAGAAAAGCTAGTAGTGAGGGAGAGATGGAAAAACACGAGAAAGTAAAGCATTGATAGAACAATTTCTCAGAGAAGAACAAGGACACACATGAAGGTGCTATTACACAGAATAGATCATTTGTCTGCATCCACCACTTAATCATTGCATATCTATAAACTTGGAGTCAGTTAGGAAAGAGTAATAAATGGAGTCAGTTAGGAAAGAGTAATAAATATCATCGTGAATAGTGTAAAGTGATAGAGTCATGAAAAATCAGCTAATTTAAACGTAACCCTAAACACTTATCTCACTGACTAGAAGAGGTATTGAAACCTTTTTTAGCATAATGTTTTCTGATGGTTTTTATGGGGCAAGGATTCTCAGTCTGTTATCCACATAGAAAATTGGATGAATCAGTGTTCCCAAAATGTAATATTAAGATTCACACCACACAGAGAGTCTATATGTTTAACCTTTACAAAAATAGCTTGAGGGAAAGAATTTTTTTCAATACTTCAGTTAAAAGCCATTGGAAATGTACATTTCTCAAAAGGTAATTGATTCAAGTAATATTGCTGAACTAAAGAGTGGCAAGTATGTAGGTTTACACTAGAGTCAGTATTCTATGTTGTGTTACAATTTTTTATTTTTTTAAATAAAATTGAGTGAATTTGAGTTAATTTAATATTTGTCTTTGTAGCATGAAGGCCCTAAAAGATCTAGAACTATTGAGAAAGAAGAACACTATACAATACTTACATGCTGTTAAAAAAATAGAAGAGAATGTTATATTTGCTCTACCTCATGTATAAGTGAGGTAGAGCATTTTGTTCTATAATGAACAAAAATTTCCTAATAAGGACAATGAAACTAGAAAGGGAGAGGGTTTGTCGAATTGAAATGCAGGAGATATAAGAATTCATCATTTGAAAAGGACATTACAAAATCTAACCTGCCATTAATACAAAATTTTCTCTCCAGGGCCCATTTCTACATTCAATAAACACCTCCTATGTGCCAGCCTTTAGGTTTGCAAAGATAAATAAGATATTTCCTATGCTCAAGGGAATTACAGTATAGAAGTAAAAAGATCAAGGAAATAAATTGTTTGTAGGTAATTAATAAATTCTTTTTCCCAGTAATACAGAAAAAACATAGAGGAGTGAGTGAATAACCATAATATGTTGAGTTGGAGAAGACCTCAGGGAGAAAGTAATTCTAAGGTGGGTGTATAAAATGTATTATAAAGTTTACCAGGAAGTTTACCAGGAAGACATAGCAAAAGGAGGGTATCAACAAATATTTGAGACATGAAATAAAATGATGTGTATATAGAAAGTATTTTAATACTTCTGAGTGGTAACACATTTGTATGTACCTATAGCAGTAAAGACATGAGAAAGGTTGATGGATAATGTGACTGGAAAGGTGGGTAGGGGAGCAGATCAAGTGATGTCTGTGTGTCGGCCAAAATACTCCAATTTCAAACTGGAAGCATGAAGAAGTAGGGAAGAGAATTAAGTGGTAAGTCATATGACCAGATTTGGTTTTAGATAGTTCATGGTAGTAGAACATGTACAGTGGGACCAGATTAAGAACAGGGAGGTTATGTAGGAGGCCATTATAACAGTCCAGACAAAGTAGAAGAAAAGAAGAATTGAGTTGAGAGACATGCATGTGGTAGAATGCCAAGAAATATTCTAAGATTGGATGTAGGTTTAAAGGATGAGTTGAAGAAAATACTTGATGAGTGGCACAGGGCACTTAGTTGATACTAATATTTAAGTAATACTTTATCCCTGGATAGATGGTTTTAGCCATTGGTGCTCAGGGTTCTAAAACTGTGAGCTGACTCTAATGCATGTAAACCCTTATGTGACAGTTTTCAGACACTCAGGATGTATTTACTTTATAATGATAATGTCCCAGGTGCCCATGATTAGTGAGCATTGTCTTCTTCATAGACCCTTAGCTGCCACATAAATCAGCAGTATATGTGCTTCAGTGAGCATTTGTAAATAACTTAAAAATTAATTGCTCCAGTTGTTCAGATAATTCTGCAGAAGGATGAATTAAATTCATGTTTCTCTGTGGTTTATTTGGTAGAATAGAGGGAAATTGAACTCTATTAATTTATGTAAAATAGGACATATATGTTCATTTTATAGTTATAATAATCATAACTAAGAAAAAATCTCCTCGATGTTTTGCTCTACAGCACTATACAAAATTAACTCCATCATATCAAAACAATATCCTTGGACTGTTTTACAAATAAAGATGTTATAAAGAAGGAGGGTCATTTTTGTCCAAATTCCTTTCATTGAGGGATTCACACAACAGTTTATTTGACAGTTTGCCTCTCTGTACTTATATCATCTTCAGGATGAGCTTTATAGAAAATAATGACTTGGTTCTCACCTAAAACCATTTGCATACCATTCCTGGGACCCAATTGTACTCAATCTTTGGCTCAGGTATTTTGGCTGCTGAAAAGAAAAGAAAATGATCCAAGAAGCTTTGAAATTTTATTGGTGACATTTTCTATTTTGAATGCTCAATCTCAGGTTTTTAAAAGGAAAGATGTCTCATCTTAATTTCTATTTGTATTTCTGATGACTTCTAACTAATCCTATTTGTATCCCGTCATGGAAAAGGTGGAACTCACTGTTCATAAGTTGACAAGGTTTGTATCATTGGCAAACCCAATCATTGGAAAATTAGTGATACGACATACAAACAAGAAATCATTAAATAATCTGGATATTATATCAAAAATTTTCCAATTTTATTGAGGTTTAATTTACACAAACTCAAAGCTATCCATTTTAAACATACAGTTGTTGAGTTGTGAAAATTTTATAATGTTGGGTAAATACTACAATTTCTCTCATTCTAAAAATTTATTTTTTGTCTATTTGCAGTTAATTCCCTCACTAAACTGACCCTAGGCAAACAATGATTTATTTTTGGTTACAATAGCTTGACTTTTCTAGAATTTTGTATAAGTGGGTTTATCTAATAGCATTATGTATTCAAGATTTATCCTCACTGTGGTTATGTCTATTGCTGAGTTGTATTCCACAGTATGGGTAAGCCATAATTTGTTTATACATTCAATAATTTTTAGACATTTGGATTTTTAAAAGAATTTAGCTATTGTGAACATGTTACAGTGGCCTAACAGGGGATGTTATGATAGAAACAATAGTAGCAGCAATGTGAGTAAGGAATGCAGGTGGCTTTTAGAAGCTGAACAAGTAGATCTTTCCTGGAAGCCTCCAGAAGGAATGCAGTCCTGCTAACACCTTAATTTTAAACTCTGTCCTTCAGAACTGTAAAGAATAAATTTGTGTTGTCTTAAGCCACTTGTCTGTGGTAATTTGTTACGATAGCAGTGGACTAATACAGATTTTGGTTTGTCAATGTTTTAGTGTGGAAAGGTCTTTATTTCTCTTGATGGTGGAAAAGCGGAGTCATAACAGTAAGTGTATAGGTATTATTTCAAATAATCAAATTACCTTAAAACACATTGTGTGCCAAGGGGAGGAAAATTGTATGTCTAAGCTTATTCTATGTGACTTGTCACTGAAATTAACTTTAGCAGTATAAATTAATTTTTGCAACTAAAAATATGTGCATGAGAGTCAAACATAACTACATTTTACTATCTTAGTAATTATCTAATGTTGAGAAAGCTACATATCCTCTTTAGTCTTCAATTTTCTTATCAATTTCCTTCAATTTTCCTTATCCTTCAATATTAACATAAGTGAGAATTTGCATATAAACAGAATAGTAGAATCAGGCACATTGTTCACATTCAATATTATGATTACCAATATTTGGCCATTCCAGCAAAGATACTCCTTAGCATCGTGTGTACGTACCTGCCTTTCCCAGGTGGCCAACTGAAATTATGACATAATGTGAGTGTGAGCAGAGTTAATTATAAAAAAAATTTGTAAATTTAGATTCATTTATGATCTGTCCAGTTCAGGTAAAATAATACAACTTTAAAAAAAAGCATATTTGAAAGTTAAATTTGTTAGTATAAGAGAATAAGAGCATGTAAGCAATAAATTAAATTACCACAATTAAAGAATTGATATTATTCATAGGTTATTTGAGAAATACTAGAAATATGTGTGCACATGATTGTGAGTGAAAGAGAGGTAAATCTGTTCAAGCCTCTGAATCTCAGCACCAATGTTTATAAATACAGGGAAATTGGATATCTATAGCCACATTTATAACCATACTCTAATCTATAGCTAATCTATTTCTATATATCTCAAAACACAAGCCTACTTCATAGATGGTGGCATGTTCTTCCACAATGTCTGGCTATCTCTTTTCATATTGCCCTCAGCTACTGATGACTATTGTCCCAATCCATTAATTCCTTAGAGGTTGCAAAGTGGTGATTTCCTAATTCTATCAATCATTCTTGTCTTTATTTATTGTCATGAATAGTAATTTAAAGAGTAATTTTGCTTATCAACTCTATGATTGCCTTGAAGTGATTATGAACATGAATGCCAAGAAAAATACTTTATAGTTTTCCAAATATTTAGATGATCTACTTCCATCCTCTTAAAGTGACACCTCTCTCATCTTCATGTCTAATGTGAAATTAGCATTCTATATCCAGCCTTTATATGGATAGTGTCTGGAAAAATTGAAAAGAAACCATCTTTAGGAGAAAAATAAAACACAATTTTCATTAGAATAGGAAAGAGCAAAGGTTAATTTTATTAAGCAGTTACTTAATTTAAAAAGTAATGAGTAAAAAAAAGTTTTACATATTGTGTTTTCTACTTCAGTGGTAAGAAAAATTTCAGGTATGTAGAAGTTTTCCTCAATAAACTGTCTATTTTTCCTTTATTTATTTATTTATTTATTTATTTTTACATCTTTATTGGAGTATAATTGTTTTACAATGGTGTTAGTTTCTGCTTTATAACAAAGTGAATCAATTATATATATACATATGTTCCCATATCTCTTCCCTCTTGCATCTCCCTCCCTCTCACCCTCTCTTTCCCACCCATCCAGGTGATCACAAAGCACCGAGCTGATCTCCTTGTGCTATGGGGCTGCTTCCCACTAGCTATTTATTTTACCTTTGGTAGTGTACATACGTCCATTCCACTCTCTCACTTTATCACAGCTTAACCCTCCCCCTCCCCATATCCTCAAGTCCATTCTCTAGTAGGTCTGTGTCTTTATTCCCATCTTGCCCCTAGGTTCTTCATGACATTTCATATTTTCTTAGATTCCATATATATGTGTTAGCATACAGTATTTGTCTTTCTCTTTCTGACTTACTTCTCTGTATGACAGACTCTAGGTCCATCCACCTCACTACAAATAACTCCATTTCATTTCTTTTTATGGCTGAGTAATATTCCATTGTATATATGTGCCACATCTTCTATATCCATTCATCTGATGATGGACACTTAGGTTGTTTCCATCTCCTGGTTATTATAAATAAAGCTGCAATGAACATTTTGGTACATGACTCATTTTGAATTATGGTTTCCTCAGGGTATATGCCCAGTAGTAGGATTGCTGGGTCATATGGTAGTTCTATTTGTAGTTTTAGAAGGACCCTCCATACTGTTTTCCATAGTGGCTGTACCAATTCACATTCCCACCAGCAGTGCAAGAGTGTTCCCTTTTCTCCACACCCTCTGAACATTTATTGTTTCTAGATTTTTTGATGATGGCCATTCTGACCGGTGTGAGATGATATCTCATTGTAGTTTTGATTTACATTTCTCTAATGATTAATGATGTTGAACATTCTTTCATGTGCTTGTTGGCAGTCTGTATATATTCTTTGGAGAAATGTCTATTTAGGTCTTCTGCCCATTTTTGGATTGGGTTGTTTGTTTTTTCGTTATTGAGCTGCATGAGCTGCTTGTAAATTCTGGAGATTAATCCGTTGTCAGTTGCTTCATTTGCAAATATTTTCTCCCATTCTGGGGGTTGTCTTTTGGTCTTGTTTATGGTTTGCTTTACTGTGCAAAAGCATTGAAGTTTCATTAGGCCCCATTTGTTTATTTTTGTTTTTATTTCCATTTCTCTAGGAGATGGGTCAAAAAGAATCTTGCTGCGATTTATGTCACAGAGTGTTCTGCCTATGTTTTTCTCTAAGAGATTGATAGTTTCTGTCATTACATTTAGGTCTTTAATCCATTTTGAGCTTATTTTTGTGTATGGTGTTAGGGAGTGTTCTAGCCTCATACTTTTACATGTGCCTGTCCAGTTTTCCCAGCACCACTTATTGAAGAGGCTGTCCTTTCTCCACTGTACATTCCTGCCTCGTTTACCAAAGATAAGGTGACCATATGTATATGGCTTTATCTCCGGGCTTTCTATCCTGTTCCATTGATCTATATTTCTGTTTTTATGCCAGTACCATACTGTCTTGATTACTGTAGCTTTGTAGTACAGTCTGAAGTCAGGGAGCCTAATTCCTCCAACTCCATTTTTCGTTTTCAAGATTGCTTTGGCTATTTGGGGTCATTAGTGTTTCCATACAAATTGTGAAATTATTTGTTCTAGTTCTGTGAAAAATGCCAGTGCTAGTTTGATAGGGATTGCATTGAATCTATAGATTGCTTTGGGTAGTAGAGTCATTTTCACAATGTTGGTTCGTCCAATCCAAGAACGTGTTATATCTCTCCATCTATTAGTATCATCTTTAATTTCTTTCATCAGTGTCTTATAATTTGCTGCATACAGGTCTTTGTCTCCTTAGGTAGGTTTATTCCTAGATATTTTATTCTTTTTGTTGCAGTGGTAAATGGGACTGTTTTCTTGATTTCACTTTCAGATTTTTTCATCATTAGTGTATAGGAATGCTAGAGATTTCTGTGCATTAATTTTGTATACTGCTACTTTACAAAATTCATTGATTAGCTCTCGTAGTTTTCTGGTAGCATCTTTACGATTCTCCATGCATAGTATCATGTCATCTGCAAACAGTGACATCTTTACTTCTTCTTTTCCAATTTGAATTCCTTTTATTTCCTTTCTTCTCTGATTGCTGTGGCTAAAACTTCCAAGACTATGTTGAATAAGAGTGGTGAGAGTGGGCAACCTTGTCCCGTTCCTGATCTTAGTGGAAATCCTTTCAGTTTTTCACCATTGAGGACGATGTTGGCAGTGGGTTTTTCATATATGGCCTTTATTATGTTGAGGAAAGTTCCCTCTATGCCTACTTTCTCCAAGGTTTTTATCATAAATGGGTGTTGAATTTTGTCGAAAGCTTCCTCTGCATTTATTGAGATGATCGTATGGTTTTTCTCCTTCAATTTGTTAATATGGTGTATCACAATGATTGATTTGCATATATTGAAGAATCCTTGCATTCCTGGAATAAACCCCACTTGATCATGATGCATGATCCTTTTAATGTGCTGTTGGATTCTGTTTGCTCGTATTTTGTTGAGGATTTTTGCATCTATGTTCATCAGTGATATTGGCCTGTAGTTTTCTTTCTTTGTGACATCCTTGTCTGGTTTTGGTATCAGGGTGATAGTGGCCGCGTAGAATGAATTTGGGAGTGGTCCTCCCTCTGCTATATTTTGGAAGAGTTTGAGAAGGATAGGTGTTAACTCTTCTCTAAATGTTTGATAGAATTCACCTGTGAAGCCATCTTGTCCTGGGCTTTTGTTTGTTGGAAGAATTTTAATCACAGTTTCAATTTCAGTGCTTGTGATTGGTCTGTTCATATTTTCTATTTCTTCCTGATTCCGTCTTGGTAGGTTGTGCATTTCTAAGAATTTGTTCATTTCTTCCAGGTTGCCCATTTTATTGGCATAGAGTTGTTTTTAGTAATCTCTTATGACCCTTTGTATTTCTGCAGTGTCAGTTGTTACCTCTCCTTTTTCATTTCTAATTCTATTGATTTGAATCTTCTCCCTTTTTTTCTTGATGAGTCTAGCTAATGGTTTATCAATTTTTTTTTATCTTCTCAAAGAACTAACTTTTACTTTTATTGATCTTTGCTATTATTTCTTTCATTTCTTTTTCATTCATTTTTTATCTGATCTTTATGATTTCTTTCCTTCTGCTAACATTGAGGTTTTTTTGTTCTTCTTTCTCTAATTGCTTTAGGTGCAAGGTTAGGTTGTTTATTCGAGATGCTTCCTGTTTTTAACGTAGGATTGTATTGCTATAAACTTCCGTCTTAGAACTGCTTTTGCTAAGGTTTTGAGTCGTCGTATCTGCATTGTCATTTGTTTCTAGGTATTTTTTGATTTCCTCTTTGATTTCTTCAGTGATCACTTCGTTATTAAGTAGTGTATTATTTAGCCTCCATGTGTTTGTATTTTTTACAGATCTTTTCCTGTAATTGATATCTAGTCTCATAGCATTGTTGTCGGAAAAGATACTTGATACAATTTCAATTTTCTTAAATCTACCAAGGCTTGATTTGTGACCCAAGATATGATCTATCCTGGAAAATGTTCCATGAGCAAGTGAGAAAAATGTGTATTCTCTTGTTTTTGGATGGAATGTCCTATAAATATCAATTCAGTCCATCTTGTTTAATGTATCATTTAAAGCTTGTGTTTCCTTATTTATGTTCATTGTGGATGATCTATCCATTGGTGAAAGTGGGGTGTTAAAGTCCCCTCCTATGAATGTGTTACTGTTGATTTCCCCTATTATGGCTGTTATTATTTGCCTTATGTATTGAGGTGCTCCTGTGTTGGTTGCATAAATATTTACAGTTGTTATATCTTCTTCTTGGATTGACCCCTTGATCATTATGTAGAGTCCTTCTTTGTCTATTGTAATAGTCTTTATTTTAAAGTCTATTTTGTCTTACATGAGAATTGCTACTCCAGCTTTCTTTTGGTTTCCGTTTGCATGGAATATCTTTTTCCATCCCCTTACTTTCAGTCTGTATGTGTCTCTAGGTCTGAAGTGGATCTCTTGTTGACAGAATATATATGGGTCTTTTTTTTTTGTATCCATTCAGCCAGTCTGTGTCTTTTGGTGGGAGCATTTAATCTGTTTACATTTAAGGTGATTATCGATATGTATGTTCCTATTCCCTTTTTCTTAATTGTTTTGGGTTTGTTATTGTAGTTCTTTTCCTTCTCTTGTGTTTCTTGCCTAGAGAATTTCCTGTAGCATTTGTTGTAAAGCTGGTTTGGTGGTGCTGAACTCTCTCAGCTTTTGCTTGTCTGGAAAGGTTTTAATTTCTCCATCAAATCTGAATGAGATCCTTGCTGGGTAGAGTAATCTTGGTTGCAGGTGTTTCTCCTTCATCACTTTCAATATGTCCTGCCAGACCCTTCTGGCTTGAAGAGTTTCTGCTGAAAGATCAGATGTTAACCTTATAGGGATTCCCTTTTGTGTTATTTGTTGTTTTTCCCTTGTTGCTTTTAATATGTTTTCTTTGTATTTAATTTTTGATAGTTTGATTAGTATGTGCCTTGGCGTGCTTCTCCTTGGATTTATCCTGTATGGGACTCTCTGTGCTTTCTGGACTTGATTAACTATTTTGTTTCCCATAATAAGGAAGTTTTCAACTATAATCTCTTCAAATATTTTCTCAATCCCTTTCTCTTTCTCTTCTTCTTCCGGAACCCCTATAATTCGATTGTTGGTGCATTTAATGTTGTCCCAGAGGTCTCTGAGACTGTCCACAGTTCTTTTCATTCTTTTTTCCTTATTCTGCTCTGCAGTAGTTATTTCCACTATTTTATCTTCCAGGCCACTTATCCGTTCTTCTGCCTCAGTTATTCTGCTATTGATCTCATCTAGAGTATTTTTAATTTCATTTATTGTGTTGTTCATTGTTGCTTGTTTCATCTTTAGTTCTTCTAGGTCCTTGTTAATTCTATTGCCAATAGTAAAGATGATCCAATTCTATTGGATCATCTTTACTATCATTATTCTGAATTCTTTTTCCGATAGACTGCCTATTTCCCCTTCATTTGTTATGTCTGGTGGGTTTTTATCTTGCTCCTTTCATCTGCTGTGTGTTTTTCTGTCTTCCCATCTTGCTTATGTTACTGTGTTTGGGGTCTCCTTTTTGCAGCCTGCAGGTTCGTAGTTCCCGTTGTTTTTGTTGTCTGTCCCCAGTGGCTAGAGTTGGTTCAGTGGGTTGTGTAGGCTTCCTGGTGGAGGGGACTAGTGCCTGTGTTTTGGTGGATGAGGCTGCATCTTGTCTTTCTCCTGGGCAAGTCCATGTCTGGTGGTGTGTTTTGGGGTGTCTGTGGACTTATTATGATTTTACCATCCTCTCTGCTAATGCATTGGGTTGTGTTCCTGTCTTGCTAGTTGTTTGGCATAGTGTGTCCAGCACTATAGCTTGCTGGTCATTGAATGAAGCCGGGTGCTGGTGTTGAGATGGAGCTCTCTGTTAGATTTTCGCTGTTTGATATTATGTGGGGTTGGGAGTTCTCTTGTAGACCAGTGTGCTGAAGTTGGCTCTCCCACGTCAGAAGCACAGCACTGACTCCTTGGTGCAGCACCAAGAGCCTTTCATCCACATGGCACAGAATAAAAGGGAGAAAAAGTAGAAAGAAGGAAAGAAAGAAAGAAAAAGAAAGAGAGAGAGAGAGAGGGGGAGGGACGGAGGGAGGGAGGAAGGAAGAAAAGAAGGATAAAATAGAATTATATATAGAATAAAGTTAGATAAAATAAAATAAGGTTATTAAAATAAAAAATTAATATAGAGAAAAATTTTTTAAAGTTCAAAAACAACAACAACAACAAAAAAACCCAGAAAGATAGAACCCTAGGACAAATGGTGAAAGCAGCGCTATACAGATAAAATCTCACACTGAAGAATACACATACACACTCATAAAAAGAGGAAAAGGGAAAAATAAAATAATCTTGCTCTCAAAGTCCATCTCCTCAATTTGGGATGATTCATTGTCTATTCATGTATTCCACAGATGCAGGGTACAACAAGGTGATTGTGGGGATTTAATCCGCTGCTCCTGAGCCTGCTGGGAGAGATTTCCCTTTCTCTTCTTTGTTGGCACAGCTCCCAGGGCTCAGCTTTGGATTTGGCCCCGCCTCTGTGTGTAGGTTGCTGGAGGTCGTCTGTTCTTCTCTCAGACAGGACTGGGTTAAAGGAGCTGCTGACTCGGGGGCTCTGGCTCACTCAGGTCTGGGGGAGGGAGGGGCACGGAGTGTGGGGCAAGCCTGTGGTGGCAGAGGCCAGCGGGACTTTGCACCAGCCTGAGGCGTGCTGTGCGTTCACCCGGGGAAGTTGTCCCTGGATCACGGTGCCCTGGCGTTGGCAGGCTGCACAGGCTCCGGGAGGGGAGGTGTGGAGAGTGACCTGTGCTCGCACACAGGTTTCTTGGTGGCAGCAGCAGCAGCCTTAGCATTTCAGGCCCGTCTCTGGGGTCCGCGCTGTTAGCCACGGCTCATGCCCACCTCTGGAGCTCCTTTTTTTTTTTTGCGGTGTGTGGGCCTCTTACTGTTGTGGCC
>RJWK010041137.1:8204-19783 GCA_004363435.1 Platanista minor
GACTCTCAATCACTGCACCACCAGGGAAGCCTTGAAAACATTTCTTGTGTCAGACTTAACCTGCTCTCTTGTAACCACCACCCTCTGGTTCGCAGTTCTGCTGCATCTTCCACATGACAGCCCTTCAGACAATTAAAGCCCACCCTCACCTGTCCCCAGGTCATCCTTCCCCAATTGACCCTAGGACTCCTGTGCTATATCAGCTCATCCTGACTGAGCATCACATGGAACCCAGAGATTACAGTGGAACTTCTGAGATGAGAGTCTGTGCTAAAGACAGCATCTGAATGTTCAGTTTCAAGCAGTCCCAAGTCCTTCCCAGGTACTGATCAAAGATCCCCACACTCTGCACAGAGCAGCGTTTCATCTGGATCTGCTCCTGGATGTGGGCCATGGCATTAAGACATCAGCCTGGCCTCCTCTTTCTCCCTAAGGTTAGACAAAGCAGGAAATGCTGTCATTACAGCAGAAAGGAGGCTAAACTGATGGTCTTCATCTCAGTTCTCCTTGCTGCATCCCACATTCTATCCCATAGTCTCCATGAATCAGAAAATACAACCATCTGGGTGATATCCACTGATCTGTGGTCCCAATCATAATATGTAGTCTTTTGTTCATGCAGTGAACGTTCATTGAGCTGCTACTGTGGGCCAGGCACAGATGGTTCAAAGACTCCTAACATCCAGACCCTGCTCCAAAGAAGCCCATGATCTGCTGAAGGGGACAAAAACATGTCAAAACCAAATGATTACAATAAAATAGTCCTTTGAGATAAGAACCAAATTTCACACATAAGCAAGTTGCTTAGAGGAATTATGGAAAGAGGATAAGTTCTACTCAGCAGATCAGAAAAGGCTTTGCAGAAGAAATGACATATGGTCTGGGTATTGATAGGTGAATCAGAGTTTTGTAGGGGGCAAAAAGGTGAGAACAAGATTCCAGACGGTATTTGTCAAAGCACACAGGTGTGAGAATGCAGGGACAGTTTGGAGAAGGACTGATGGTGCCATGGGGTGAGAATGTCGGATTCACACCACATAGGTCAACCAACAGATAGGAATGAGCACCCACTAAGGGCCAGGCACCAAGGATACAGTAGTGAATATGCCAGGCTTGACCCGTAATTTCCTGGAGCCTCTACTGCTTAAGAGAAGAACTTCAGGAGATGATGTCCCCATGGAGATGCTTCCATAACACCTTGCACATCCTGGGGTAGCACGCATCACTCTCTAGAGCTACTGTCTGTTGACCTATGATTAGACTGTGACTTCATTAAGAACAGAATGTTGTGCCATTTACCACTTCTGCATACCCTATGCCCAGCAGTTTCAGGCACATACTGGCCACTCAATAGATGTGCGATGAAAGAATAAGTGAAAAGCTGGTAGGGCCAGTTTGTGACTGGCCTTTCTTCCTAAGCCTCTTGAGGGAGAACTGTTACTGGTACCTGTATTCAATGCAACAAGGCAGGGATTTTTTTAAAGCAACAATGATTGCATTTCCCTAACCCAGGACTGAATGAAACACTACCTTTAACATGGGTTGTTAAAAATGTTTTACTTCTCCTGCTGGCACTTAGAAGTCAGCTCTTTCTCAGCCATTCTCTTCCTTCATTTACTTCTTATCAGGGACATCAAGACCATTGACATTTAAAAAGCACATTATGTTGGCTCTTTTCTTTCCAAGCACTGCAAAAGAAGTGATTTGACATTTCATAAGGAAAACAGAACCCTGAGCTTCCCCTACATGGCAGTGAGGTCCGGGATTTCTTATCTCCGTGTCAGGAGACCTTCTCTCCAGCCTGGTGGGAGTGAGGCTGGGAGACAGATGGAGCCTATCTGATACGGTCCCTCGAAAGAAAATGCTGAGGGGAAGGTGTATTAATAGTGCAGACCAGCCCTGCCGTAGGCAACTGTGAGGAGGAGGCGGGAGAGCACTGGCTCCAGGGTCACAGTGAATTCTACTGACATTTCATTTCTTTGACATCTGTGCAGAGAATCCCAGGCTATTGTCCTGGGGGGATGAAAAGGAGAGGAAGGCCCCAGTCAGAAAACTAAAATGGAAAAAACTGACTGACCCAGGAGCCCAAACAGATAGAATGAATTCCCTCATGGGAAAGGGCAGGTCTCAATAAGTCTCCTGTTTGGCTTGGAAATATAAGAAATAGATCTATTGCCATCCTCTGCTCATGAGAGCTCCCTTTTGTGATTACTTTTACATGTAGCAAGAATTAGGAGTGTGTGAGTCTGTGGAGTATATTGCTAAAATTATGACAATTCTCCCTCTCACTGTGCCCATGCTCTTTGCAATGAGACTGCTGCTTCTCCCATCAAGGTGTGGAGCCTCTTCCCCACTCCTGGAATCTGAACTGGACCCTGTGACTAGCGTTGGCCAGTAGAACATGGCGGAAGTGTTATTGTGTCAGTTCTAAGCCTGGGCCTCTAGAGACTGTGCTTACTTCCATTCTGGCCACCACATGAACAGCCTGGGCTAGCCTATGGGAAGATGAGAGATCGGAGCCATTGAAGAACATTTACCCCAGCTGAGATCTCAAACATGTGAGAGCCCAGCCAGGATCACTAAAACTGCCTACCCAACCTGTAGCTTGAATGTGGATGCAAGAATGTATCCAGGTAATATCAGAAGAAGCGCCTAGCTGAGTCCACCCTAAATTGCCAATGGCAGAATTTTAAGCTAAATAAATTGTTGCTATTTTAAGCCACTGGGTTTTGAGGGCATTTTGTTATACAGCAATAGCTAACTGATATATTTGTATTCTTATTCAAGCACCCCTAGAGGACAGGAGAATTTAGCACTTAGATGAGAAGATACCAGAACTCTAAGCTGGAATGTAAATGCCATGAAGGCAGGAACCATGTTTTCCTGGTTCAACCCAATGGGCACAGCAAGTGACACAGAGCAGATGACAAATAAATCTTGTTGTATTGAGTTTGAAAATTGTGCAGAAAATTGGGTATCTTCAAGAGGATGCCCTCGTGAGAATTTTCCCAACTTGCCTCCTGGAGTGATTATCACCCTGGTTAAAGCTTCAGTAAGAATGGCTGGCAAGATCAATTGAGCTTCTTGAATTTAATCTGAAGAATTGTGTGTCCTGGTTAAAAAGAGCCAGCAAAGAGTTAAACATCTCTACCACATACACTCCCTGCCCCATCCATTACTTCCCCAGTTATCTAAACCTGTAGTCGTTCTTGACCTCCCACCCCCTCCTCTCCTTCATTCAGTCTCCATGTCCTGTTGCTTATGTCTCTTACATACATCTCAATCTATTCACTTCTTGCCACCACCATAGTTTAGGCTTGAACGATCATATCAGCTTTTTTTTTTTTTTTTTTTTTTTTGCGGTACGCGGGCCTCTCACTGTTGTGGCCTCTCCTGTTGCGGAGCACAGGCTCCGGACGCGCAGGCTCAGCGGCCATGGCTCACGGGCCCAGCCGCTCCGCGGCATGTGGGATCTTCCCGGATCGGGTCACGAACCCGTGTCCCCTGCATCGGCAGGCGGACTCTCAACCACTGCGCCACCAGGGAAGCCCCATGTCAGCTCTTAAACTCGTCTCTTAATTAGGTGTTTGACCCCTTCTCCCCAGAACAGCAATTATGATCTTTCCAAAGCACCAGTCTGATCATCCCTCCCCTGCTAGCCTTCAGTGGCTCCCCATTTCCCCCAACAGGGTTTCTTAGTCTGCATGTGCCCACTGCTGACTTTCCTCCCTCCCTTCTCCTTGTTCTCTGTTTCCACCAAAACACATGCCTTTCCTGTGATACTGAATTATTTGTAGTTCTCCTGTGACATTCTTGAGCTGGGATAGTCTCCCCACTCCCTATCCTATTGCCCAGCTATTTCCTTTCTTCTTTTAAGGACTTTCCTTAGATGTCATAGTTTCCTTCCCTGATCCTCAGGCTGAGTAAGATGAAAGGATCTCCTCTGTTGTCCTTCAGCTTCCTGTCCACTTCCCAGATCTCACTGAAGTGCCAGTGCCTGTTCTTCTCTTCCTTCCCCCTGCCACTAGCCTATGAGCTCTGAGGCTGGGGCTATTTCTTTCATCTCTGTGTCTAGCAAAGGACCTGACTTACAGTAAGTGGTTGATTGAATGAGGGAATGAAAGAACCTAAAACAAGAGGGACAGGGACTTCCCTGGTGACACAGTGGTTAAGAATCCACCTGCCAATTCAGGGGACATGGGTTCGAGCCCCGGTCCGGGAAGATTGCACATGCCGCGAAGCAACTAAGCCCATGCGCCACAACTACTGAGCCTGCACTCTAGAGCCCGCACGCCACAACTACTGAAGCCCGTGTGCTCCGCAAGAAGAGAAGCCACTGCAATGGGAAGCCCGCGCACCACAATGAAGAGTAGCCCCCCGCCCCCGCAACTAGAGAAAGCTGGCGCACAGCAACAAAGACCCAATGCAGCCAAAAATAAATTAACTAATTAATTAAAAAAAAAAAAAGACAAGAGGGACTTTTGGCAGCCCCTCCTGAGAATGAACCACACTTGAGGGAATCTTCTAGAGAGAACTAGAAGAACCAGTTCCCATTTCCAGGTTACATGATCTTCTGGGAAGTGGATTAGAAGGAAGGATGAGCAGTAACGAATGTCTGAATCAGGCACAAACATGGAGCAAATTCACGAGTTGGTAGCTCTCATTAGACTTCAGTTGTCAAAGGTGAGATTTGCTAACAATCAATAAGGGTTGGTGTTGATCAACAACTTTTATCAGTTGCTGTGCTAAGAGCTTTACAAGTCTCATTGCATTTACTCATCTCAGCCACGCCGTGAAGTATGTTTTATCACCATCCCCCCCTTTTCAAGTGAGACTCCAGAAGCACAGAGAGGTTAAGTAACTTGCCCAAGGTCACTCAGTCAATGGATTAGATTAAAGTCATTTTGCTTGAGTGCAGGTTATACAGTCTTTATATGATCATCTGCTATGAAATGTATGATGTGGGAAATTCAATACAATTATACCATTTAAACATACTTTGCTTGCTTATGGATACAGGTCAAAATAAAGCATCACATTTAAATAATTAATCTAAATGTAAGACTAAACAGGATGCCAATCAATATACAGAGTTTTGTTTTTTTTCTTTCTGAGATTATCAATGCACTTTTAAAATTGAAGTATAGTTGATTTACAGTGTTGTGTTAGTTTCAGGTGTATATCAGTGCACATTTTTTGCCAAGACATAAGCATTCTATTTCTGGCCACCAGACACCTAAGAGTGAAGAAGTGAAAATTATATATGCATTTAATGTGCCCAATTAGAGTACTGCATGTCTATTAGTTTCTACATGTAATATCAATGTTGTTTCCCCATTTTCCCTCATACTAACTGGCCCCCACTATAAACTAGTCACTTTCCCTGCAATGCTACAAACGTTGCCACCTCCTGGGCCCTTATCCATGTGGCTTCCCTTGCCTGAAAGCCACCCCCATCTAAATCTGTCTTTTAAGGTCAAGTTCATGACCACCTCCTTCTGTCTTGCCACACCTTCTCATTCTAGGAAATATGATATGGGGCTCAGTGCTCTTTCCATTCCATCTTGGGCTGATCAAGGAGCATCCTCCCCACCCACATGTAGTTTTATTTGGCCTGCATGATTTGGCTGCACAGAATGTTTTTAAAATTTGAATTAGTTTTCCACTTCCAAAAATCAAGAAAGTTTACATAAAGATCCAGCCTTCTGATTTTCTTGAGAGGTCACAAGATTTGATAACTCTATAACCATATACCTTCATGGCTATAAATATCCAGAACTGAGTAGCTGCTTCCTTCGACAGGGTGCCACAGATGCTGGTGTGCCTCCCACCCTCCTACTCCCTCATCACCTACCATTTATGGGCACCCAGCAGGCCGACTGACTTCCTGCTTGTCCACGCATGCAATTCTTTGGGTGAAGATTCCCTGTGCCTATGGAGGCTGCTCTGTCTCGTTGCAGGACAGACCAGAAGTGCCAGGAAATAACTGTCTTCTCATCTCCTCCCAAGAGCAGCTCTCAACCAATGATGGCAAGACGTTGGTGAGCTTCCCTCATCATCTAAGTGTTCCTGAGTTCCAACATCCTGGTGGTCTGCTTATTATCCAGTGATGCATAATAATAACCTCCAAACATAGTAGCTTAAAACAATGTATTAACTCTCACCATCCTGTAGGTCAACCTGGGCAGTTCTGCTCCACCTGGCGTCAGCTGGCCATTGGGTGGCTGCACTCATGCGCAGGTTCATTTAGGCTGTACCAACCAAGATGGCTGGAGTGAGCACCGGCAGGGAGTTAGTGCTGGAAGTCAGCTAGGGGTGCAGCTGGGGATCACTAGCGTTGTGTGTATACGTGAACTCTCCATGTGTCTTAGGCTTCTCGCAATGTGGCAGCTGGTTCCCAAGAGGGAGTGATCTAAGAGTGAGCATTTCCAAGAGACCCACACAGAAGTGACAGGTGTCTCATGAACTGACCTCAGAAACCACATAGCGTCCCTCCACCACCATCTTCCCACGCTTCCTCAGCCTCACCTTCCTACCTTTTGAAAGCTGCTGTGTGAGGCCATGAGGTCTGGCACTGCTGCAGCCAGCTCACAACCATGAGGTGGGGGGCTGCCTAGTGGTCAGGGAATTGTAGAGCCATTCGAGAGCTCAGAGCCCGGCATGAAATCTTGGAACTACCTCTCTTCAGACCTCTTCATGATGGTGGTAACTGTGCTTAGAATTTGAACCACAGTTAGGCTTCCTATTACTCATGGCCAAATGTATCCAAACTGGTGAACCAACTGATTTCAAGTATGGGACCCAGGTGGGTGTCACTTTTCTATGTTCCCCAGGTTCTGATTTATATCTCCTGATGTAGTCGTTTGGAGATGTCAGGAATTGGGAGAAAGGTTGCAAGAAAAGGCTTGGAGGAATGTCTTCTTGCAAAATATCTAAAGGACCCTGATGGAGAAATAACGCAATCTGCTGAGTGCCTCTCCAGAAGTTTCCCCTGGAGACTAAAACCTCGAATGATCCAGTTTAAACAGTTTATTCTGGCTGGACAGTTAAGAGCAGTGTATCTCAGTAACCCAGCACGCTTAGAATACTGCCTAGCCTTGCATAAGAGCGCTCTTCAATGGCACTTAGTATTGAAACCACCTTGGGTCCTTGCTAGAAATCAGATTCTTGGGCTCCCTCTCCTAAAATATTTGGATTCATAGGTCTAGGGTAGGGAGAAAGAATCTACATTTTTATTAAGGATTTCAGGTGACTCTGATGTGAATCATCGATACATCTCATCTTGTGCTTTTCAAACTGTATTTTAAAGGAAGTAATTTGTTGGGTCGTGTGTGTGTGTGTGTGTGTGTGTGTGTGATAGCTATATAAATACCTGTGATCAGCTGAATTTAATTGGACCACCGCTGGTGTTGATTGCATATTTTTTAATGTGGCTTTTGAATACTCTCCCCTAGAACGGCCTTTATGACTGAACATCGGCATTGATCCAACCTTGGCTGTCAATTTTAAGGTTTATTTAAAGGCACATGACAGCCAGAGCTTTTATTCTTTACCTAAATGACGCTACATATGGACTTGGGAGTTTTAAGTGCAGCATGTTGAAAGGAGAATTTCTACCATGATTGGGCAGCTGCCAGTTAGTTTTTTTGTTTTTGTTTTTAATTTTATTTATTTATTGCTGCTTTGGGTCTTTGTTGCTGCCACAGGCTTTCTCTAGTTGCAGCTAGCAGGGGCTACTCTTCATTGTGGTGCATGGGCTTCTCACTGCGGTGGCCTCTCCTGTTGCGGATCATGGGCTCTATGCACACAGGCTTCAGTAGTTGCAGCACATGGGCTCAGTAGTTGTGGCGCATGGGTCACTCAGTCAATGGATTAGTTGCTCCGTGGCACGTGGGATCTTCCCGAACTCGGGATCAAACCCATGTCCCCTGCATTGGCAGGCGGACTCTCAACTACTGTGCACCAGGGAAGTCCTGCTGCTGGTTGGTTTTAAAAACTGTGAGTTGCTTGCTCTCAGAGTCAGCTTGGGCAGATTATGTCATGACCCAAGGTCAGCAGAAGGTCGTCTACCCTGAAAATAGTCATCAAGGCTGCTGCAAGCCTAGATGAGTCTCTGTATGTGAATCAGAAAAAGGTGCCTCTTTCCTCAGGCAGAAAGGACTTCTCCTGGCTTAGTGAGTGGTATGAAGGCTGAAGAGTGAAGGAAGGAGGCTCCTAAAACAAAAAACTAAACAAGAGGCAACCGAGGTATTGTTACGGTGAAGGGGAAGGGACGTTGGATGTGTTCCCTGCCACTGGAAAAGATATCTCAGTGTGCTGACTTATATGATCCAGGTATCCTTATGCAGTGCACAACCCATACAACTACACATGATAGCCATGTATGAGTTAACACAAGTCTTGTTCAGAATTGAAGAATTGGAAGGGCTCCAAACATCAAACTGGACGCTGTGCATGTTGGTGGAAAAGATGAAAACACAGCAGCAATACCATTTAATAAGCCAGATGGTAGAGGCCTCTTCTGTGAAGGGTGACCATAGGGAGAGAGACCTGTGATGGCATTAACCTCTGAGCAGCCATGTGAGTTTCTCCCCAAGGCCACAGTGGATCATGGTCACTTGGGATCCATCTGAGAATGTGTTCTCCATCAGAGAACAGCCCATGGGGGTCTGGGTCCAGCAGGAGTGAACACACCCAGGATCCCTTCCCCACTTGGGGTACTAGTACCCTAAAAAGTCGTCCTTTGAAGAACTGCCTCACTTCCACTCCAGTTTTAGTGATTTGGGTGCTGAAACTCACAGCAGCTCCCGAGATGAACAAATGACCCAGGCTTCAGCAGTCAGGATAAATCTCCCGGGAAGAGCTTTACTATGGATTTCACAGACTGTGGAATCAGCTGCAGGGGCAGCATAATGTTAAAAGTGTGGGCTCAGTAAAAAAAATAATAATAAAAAGAAAAAAAGTGTGGGCTCTGAAGTCAGATTTCAACTCCACAAACATCTAGTCGTGTGACCTTGAGTGTCTTAACCCTTCTGGTGCAGACAGACTCTGAAGTGGCCATGGTCCCCATCTCCCAGTTACACCCTGTGTAGCCCACTCCCCTTGAGTGTGGGCAGGACCTTGGTCTGGCTTCTAACCAATAAATATGACAGAGATGATAAAATGATGTCACTTCTGTGATCATATTATGTAAGACTGTTAACATCTGTCTTGCTTGAAGTCCCTCCTTCTGTGACTTGGAAGAAGTAAGTGGCTATATTGGGAAGGAACTGGGGGTGGGTGTCTCTGGCCAATAGGCAACAATAAATTGAGATCCTCAGCTCTATAGCCCATGAGTAAAGGGCTGCTACCAACATTGTGTGAGCTTGGAAGCAAATCCTTCCCCATTTGAGCCCCAGATGGAGACCACACCCTGACCAACACTTCATTACAACCTTGTAAGACCCCAGAGAACTCTGTTAAGCTGTGTCCAGAGTCTTGTCCCACAGAAATAGTAATATTATAAATGTGAGTTGTTATAAGCTGCAAAGTGTGTGGTAATTTCTGCAGCAACAGATGACTAATACACCCTCTCAGGAAGAGAATGGAGAGGTAGTCACATGGTTGAGAGTAAGGCTTTCAATATGATGTCAAGTACCCAGCAGATTGTTGTGAGACTGTAGTATACTGCAGGGGTGTGCCTGGAACACAGTAGACACTCAACAAATTTCACTTCCCTTCCTCACCTCAGTAAGACCAGTGTCATAAGTTGGCAACCTTGGAATAAGTTGGCAAACTCTGTATCGGAAGTTTCCAGGGTCACCCTAGGAAAACCAGCAGAAGTTTAAAAGCCAAGCTTCTTTTGTGGAAGGTAAAATCATTTTACATCGTCCAAGAGGCTGCGCACAAGGCAAGAACTTTCATAATCCTGCCATGTAAACCAGCTGGGATTTTCCTTCACATAAATTGGATTTTTATTTATATGTCAACAAATGCCCCCAGAAACCTCATCATTTGAAATTTCATCAATCTCAGCTAGAATTGCAGAGATGTCCCTACAGGTACCTCCCTGGGAAATACAGCCCTCATTTACTAGCCCACACTGACGGGGGCATGAAAGAGGGAGCGGGAGGCAGGAGAGATAGGATCACCTACCGGGGCTTTGCAGTGTCAGGCTGAGGAGTTGAGTCCCCAGAAGAGTGTGAGAGAGCCTGGTGATTTGGGGGACCTGCTTGAAGGTGTGGCACGGCTGGAGCATGCAAGGAGTGGCAGCTTGAGATCAGGGAGCTAGGGAGGGGTCAGGTTATGACTAGCACTGAATGCCAGGACATGGGGCTTCGGTTTTGAAACATGAAAATGGCATAGCAGATATGAATCTTCAAAACAGCGTTCTAGCTGCAGTGTGAAGGACAGGATGGAGAGACAAGCCTGGGGACAGAGAGACCAGCTGGGATGCCACTGCCATCCTTTATATGAGCAATAATGGCGTCCTGGATGGTGGTGGCAGTCAGGGTGAAGAGAAGGGGATGGATGGAAGGACTCTTGGGGGATTCATTTTGGCAAACTTGGTGACTGATAGGACTGGACAGAGAGGTCTGGTAGGATGACACTGATTTCTGACTTAAGTCAGAGGATGGTGGCAGCATTTAGAACCGGAACTGTGGAAGAAAAGTAACATAGTCAATGACCAACCAGAAGTCTTAGAATAGTCCCAGAAGAGGTTTTCATGGAAGAGAAAAGGAAATCTCAAGTCAGGAGAGTAGAGCCTCCAGCTAGGAGAAAATTGCCCCAAATCAACTACTTCATGTGTTACACCATGCAAAGCCCCCATAACAGACACTTTGTAGAATGTCCTCTCTGGGGACATTATGGCCCAGCTACAAATGAGTCACAACCTCCCTTTTAAAGCTAATAAGGCTCTTCCTATAGAGTAGTGGAGCCAGGACTACTTCGGCAGCTCTGACATAAGGGATTATATTGATGTGGTTGAACATTTTACTGAACAAGGGAAGTGTTTGGCTGGCCAGTAAAACTGACAAATATGTGCTGTGGGCTTGAAGGCTTGTCAATTCCATTTCCATTGTCCTTTCTTAAGTGAAGACTATACCAAGTCTCAAAAGACTCCAGTCGTTCTACCCTTCAGTCCACTCGGCACATGGCCAATTATCCAGTATCCAAGCTCAGAGGGTCTTTGTGAGGACTAGAGGCCATGACGGGTGTAAAGGACTTGGCATAGTTTCTGGTAGAAAGGATGAGCTTAGATTTCCCCATCATCAGCACCATCCTTACTGATGTCAATAACATCATCACTGTTATCATAGAGTGTGGGGCTGATCAGACCACTCCCCTGCTCAAAAGCCCTCTCTGGCTCCCCATGGCATGTAAGAGAGAGTCCACACTCAGCCTGGCCATCACTACGTGACATCATCATACCAGTCCAGGTTTAACTTCTTCAGCTCCCAAACACCTGTCCTACATTTTAACTATACAACCATGTAGACATTTGCAACAAATTGCCAAACAATAGGGAAGGGAATTAGACATGAATTAGACTTTCACTGGCCTCATGAAACTCATGCTCTATCTGTAGATTAAGACAC
>RJWK010041138.1:0-19685 GCA_004363435.1 Platanista minor
TTTTTTTTTTTTTTTTTTTTTTTGCGGTACGCGGGCCTCTCACTGCTGTGGCCTATCCCGTTGCAGAGCACAGGCTCCGGACGCGCAGGCTCAGCGGCCACGGCTCACGGGCCCAGCCGCTCCACGGCATGCGGGATCCTCCCAGACCGGAGCACGAACCCGCGTCCCCCGCATCGGCAGGCGGACTCCCAACCACTGTGCCACCAGGGAAGCCCTACATGTACTTTTTTAGATTCCTTTCCGTTATAGTCCATTACAAGATATTGAGTATAGTTCCTTGTGCTATACAATAGGTCCTTGTTGGTCATCTATTTTATATACAGGAGAGTTCTGTAATGTTTAAAGTGAACCTGTTTTGTTTTGAAGGCATCTGACAAAGCGGAATAGCAGAGAGCAATATCCAAGATCAAAGAGCAAACTGGAAAGTAAGGGATATAAGGAAAGAGGGAAATACTTACCATTTGTATCCAAAGCAAGACTTCCCAGATAATTCACCTGACTGGTCCAGTCGTGGATCAAGTAGTTTGATCCTGGCTTCATCAAATTGGATTACAGTTAAGACTCTAACACACAAAATACATATTTAAAAATTTCTTCATTAACTGTCTTTCTTTCCACACAATGTTCTATCACTGTTTTCTCTCATTGCGATTTTCAGATCTTAGAGTGGTGTAAATCAAATGTAATAGCAAGAGTAAAGAAAACAAAATCACAACATGGAGAAAGGGAGCAGTCGAGTCAGGGCATACATGAGGGTAAACACTCCAAGCACATGCACTCAGATCCTCTCTATTGAAATGGAATGTGCCACCACAGCATTCCAGGCCCCCCCTTTCCGACCTATAATTAATGTGTGTCTCCTTTGTGGCATGAAACTACAAATGTTCTCAGAGGTGAGCTACGGGCATTTCAGAGCATGGCACAGGGCTGGGAGGAGAACAACGTGGGTAGATGACCACACACCGTCCTTTCCTTTTCTGTTCTCACCAGAATGTCATCAGCAGAGCCACAGCCCAACAGACGGGTAGTAGAAGATATGGAGATGCATTTTAGACAGAAAAAGGCACTCTATGCATATACAAGTATGGTAGATGTTGAGTCCCATGTGTTACTGTCTTTTCTCCTAATTTGTTTCAGTCCTTGAATGTTTTATTATAATTGATGTGCTCATTTTCTGTACTTACGCCCAGGAGTGTTGCAGTGAACATAATTTTAAAATTTAAGAAATCCATTAAACAAATAGTTTACGTTGATAAAATAGATTAATTCAAATGATTGAAAACACATAGTACCAGCTCTGAATGAAACAATTCTTTAAGAAAAAAAAAAATCACATTATCAAAACTCTAGCCCCAGATTGCCACTTGATTAGTCTAAAAATACAAGGTTGGCATGAAGCCCAGAATGTTGGCAAGTGGAGCTTTGATTGACCTAGACAGACAAGGGATTCCAGAGCCGAGGGCCCCTTGTTAAACAAGGCCCGGCTGCAGTTGCCCAGGGTCTAAATTGGGGATCCATTAGCAGAGATCCACAGCGGGCTTCAACTGTCACGATTTGTGTATACAGAGAGAACTTCTCTTTAGTCAGGATGGTGACTTCCTACCTGAGGCTTTCAATAGGTTGAGATTTTAGGTAGAGTTCATGTTGAGGGGAGAAATCAAAATTTAATTTGGTTGGGGGTGGATAGAATGTGTGTGTGAGAGTAATACAGATATAAGTAGAGTTGTTGGTCACTTTCTTTCATACTAAATGTTTGAGGAATTGATTTCTCATAGACCTCTGTGTCATATGTAGAATGTTGAAAGGTACATGTCATTTATCTATCTGTAACCAAGTGAGCCTGACTTGTACCACCTAGCTAATCATGGATGACTGTAATAGCATTGGACACTTTGTCTTCATAGCTAAGTATGCCTTCTATACACTTTGCCCGTTACTTTAATTGGGCAATAAGAGTCCATTGTGATCTGTGCCCCTCCTGATCCTATGGTTTCTGCTTCTTCATTTTCATGAAGGCTGATTCGTCAGCCACGGAAAAAGTGAGATCTTGTATGATAATGTTTGTAAAATTATGTGTGCAAGTGCAACATGAACGTATATTGTTTATGCAGATCAAAATTGGTGTATTAATCTAAAAGTACAAAGAGTATGTTTCACTGTTTGTCTTACAGGTTCAAACTGGTACTTGGAGTTTATAGTATCAACTAATTTCATATTTTGCATATGCAAATTCTGATGACTGCAGTTAGATTTAATTCGTTTCAAAGGAAAAAGAAACATCCTTTTTATCTTCTTCCACTGACTTGCTTTACCCTCGTTTATTTTTCTGGGTTGAATTGAAGATAGACTAGTTTAAAAAAAAACAACAACCCTCTAGAATCTCTTGACCATTTTTTCCATAGCCCCAATTGCTGCAGAGAGGATCTTTTTATTTGATTTATCATATAATCTCGGACTCCGACAGTGTTTTCTTATCCATAAACTGGGATAAAAATACCCTTCCTGCCTTCTTTTCACAAGTAATGTGAGAGTGTCCTTTATTGGTACTGAAAAATTTTTTCAAATATGCAGAGTGATACATAAATGTAAGGTGGTATCATCCATTGCTAATCTGTTTTTATTTTTTAATGCCTTCAGTGTGTTCAGGAGTTTTACTAAACGTCATGTCATATTTTCTGAATGATTTTGTTTCAGTAAAAAAGCACCAGATTTAAATATAATGGAGTCAATTAAAATCTGGTTTTTGTTTGTTTAGTAGGATTTATCTGAATTACATCTATCTATGCTTATTCTCTGTTCCTATTCTCTCTTCCTTCTTCTTCATGTCCTTTGGACTTAACAAACAAAAGGATGGAGATGATAAAAAGAGGCCATAGTCCAGTTGTCTGCTTTAGGGGTTGGAGGGGTGATTGGGAGGAAACAAATCTCTGAAATCTTCAGTCCTGTGTCTCACTTTTGCCTATAAACAGCTGGGGAAATGGGAAACCCTATTCTCTAAGGACCAAAGTTGATTGAGCTTCTGGCCTCTCCACACATGGAGGAGACCACACAAGGGAGGTGAAAGGGGAGTATCATCAGGTCTGGCTGCCTTGTCTTGGTGGGACTTGTTTTCTTTCTCTGTTGTCAAGTACGGGAGTCATAAAACAATCATCTTTACTGAACGCTTGAAGAGCAGTTGGTCTGAACACAGAAGGAGGAATTGGAATTTAAACCCTACAGAGGCATTTCTAAGAACAGCCCCTTCCTGACAATGCCTTTTTCTTCATAGAGCTTCATGGAGTTCATAGAGTCAGCTTCAAAAGGGCCCCCGACAGATAAATGGGTGGCCACTGTTACAAAGCCCACTGAGAATTTGAGATGTCCAAGTGAAGTGGCTTTATAAAAGATCCTTGTTTTTGCTTAGGTTCTAAGTTATCTGCAGGAGGAAGGCAAAGTTACAATATAAAGCCAGAATCTTGACTGCCATCTTTTTGCATGGGAAGGGAATGGCAGAATCTCCCTCAGAAGAGAGAGCTTTTCATTCTGGAAAATACCTCGCTAGGATTCCTTGAGTATGATATGGGAACCCCTGCCCCCTTTCTCAGGGGTCATATTTCCAAAGAAATAAAAGAGGAGCTAAAGCATCACACCTGACATAACAGGAGTAACGTTTATTTATTTATTAATTAATTAATTAATTTATTTATTAACTTATTTTTGGCTGTGCTGGGTCTTCATTGCTGCGCGCAGGCTTTCTCTAGTTGCGGCGAGTGGGGGCTACTCTTTGACGCGGTGCATGGGCTTCTCTCATTGCGGTGGATTCTCTTGTTGTGGAGCACAGGCTCTAGGCACGCAAGCTTCAGTAGTTGTGACATATGGGCTCAGTAGTTGTGGCTCATGGGCTCTAGAGCACAGGCTCTGTAGTTGTGGCGCACGGGCCCAGTTGCTCCGCGGCATGTGGGATCTTCCCGGACCAGGAATCAAACCTGTGTCCCCTGTATTGGCAGATGGATTCCTAACCACTGCACCACCAGGGAAGTCCCAGGAGTGAAATTTAAAAATGAGAACCCTGGCAAAGCCAGAGGGAGATGAGGAGAAAGCCCAGGATAGTAACAGGAGATAGAAACAATGGCAAGTGGTGGAAGGACCACTGGCTGCGTGTTGCCTCTGTCCTTTCATCATTCACAACAGCCTTAGGGGCGGTAGAGGGAATGCAGGGACAGGTTTGAGGAAAGAAAGCATGCCCTTTCCATGTCACCCTTCTGTTCCCGTAGGAAAACAGAAAAAGTGCTATGGGAGCAACAAGAACCAACTGACCAGCCCTCACTTTGGGAGTCTGGACCTTACCAACAAGGGGAAGGATGAGTGAGTGCTTACCACTTGTTCAGGAGCTGCAGGCAGGGCACTCCTTAGAGGGAACAGGGTATGCAAAGACTTGGGGGTCTAAAAGGACCTGAGCAGCTTAGAGAAAAGCTCTTTAAATTGTGATGGCTCTTTTAAAAAGTGTTAAGACATTTTTTCTTCACTGTTAAAAACTGGGGAACTCAAGAAGGACTTTAGGCAGGAGAAAGACAATCAGATTTGTGTCTTCAAAAAAGAGCTCTGGTGCATGCTTTCCAACCATTTATTTATTCAACAAATATTCATTGGGCTCTGATGTGCCAGAACCGTACTAGGCACTGGGAATACAGTGATGAATTAACTAGTTCTTGCTATTATGGCACTCACAGCTTGGTTAGGAGATAGATGTGTTCAAATTAGTCACAGAAATTAAAGTTTAATTATAAGTAGTGGAAAACTATAGAAGAGGGTGAAGAAATGCTTTGAGAATTAGAAGGGAGAACTAATTTTGTTTGGAGGTTGAGTGGGAATTGGGTCACATGAGGCCACCCAGGTGGAACTTGACAGATAGGCAGCCATTGGCCAAGCTAAGAGGGAGGTAATGTCTATGTAGACTTTGGGGCAGCTAGAGGCTTAACAGTCAGTTAGGAAGCTGTTCTAATGGTCCAGGCAAGTTCCTGTTTCCTCACCTACAAAAATTCAGGGGTTGGTCTCTGTTGGTCTCCAAAGCCACCTACAGCTCTGAGTTCTATAGAATTAAGAGTCTGCTATGTGTTTGACATTGTGCTAGGTGCTGATTGATTAGGAAGAAAATAAAAGATATATAGATATGAATCCTCAACAGAGTGACCGTCCGACAAATTGGACATTTGGTGCAGGTTCAGGGAGTTTAGCTCTAGGTTTGTGTTATGTTTTATAGAGACTTAACAGAATTCTTAAAACACTTTTAATTATTTCTTGCTGAAATGACAGATCCATCTACCACTCCCCAGGGCCCAACTTCTGTCTCTTAAGTTTTTTCTCTTGAATTGCCTCCAGTCATGATGGATGGATGGATGGATGGATGGATAGATAGATAGATAGATAGATGCAGAGATACAGAGATACAGATATATTTGAAACTTAGAATGTCTAATACAGTACTGAACACCTGTAGGACTATACTGCTCATCTTTACAGTAGAGATAAAGGTGTTATTAACCATCTGAAGAACTGCCGTGTAATTGGTGACTAACTTACAGAAGCAGTGCCTTGCACATAAAAGGCACTCAAAAATATTTGGATGAATGAATGAAATTTTCATCTGCCTCAATGTGTTCAATTGAGAAACAGAATCAGACGTCTGTCACAGACTCCCTAGGGCTGCGGTCACATCAGTGTGATTATGGCACTCTTCTTAAGTGCTGCGTGTGATGGACAAATTGTGTTCCCAGCCCACTCTGAAGGAGTCTTGTTCTACCCACTCATTTTCTCTCCATCCTTGATAAACTTCAAAGAGCTTCCCTCCCTGATTTTTAGGGCTTTTGTATTGAGAACTGGAAGAAAGTTGAAAAGATACTTAGGCTAGGATTGAGGAATGAGTGGTATTATTATTTTTTATTTTTTCTTATTCATGGGCCACCCTTTCAGTAATTCTTCACTTGTGCATAAATAGGATCACATCATAATTTCTAATTGTGGACACCATTTTAAATAAACTTTTACTTTGCTTGTTTGTTGATTTACTCACTTTAGCACCCCCAAGAAGAGTTCATTTGTCTGTCTGTCTGTTTATCTTTCTGTCTTCTTTTTGGAAGAGCAAGTTACCAAAGCAGCAGCAGTGGGCAAGGGAGGAGGATAGAGGAAAGGAAGAATTTTAAGCAACACTTCTTTAATGCCTGAATCCGAGATGAGCTATTGGGAAGTTCTGTCTTGACTGCTGGACTGTTTGAATAATCAGGACGCAGCTTCGGAAAGGGCTCAGGTAGGGACTGCTCCCCTCCTGAAGGTAGTCTTTCCTCATGACTGCCCTTTCCCCTTAGCAAGGACAGATTGGAATTTCATTAATGTAGACACTGCAGCTGAGACAGATACAGGACTTGGCTAATGGGCATGAGTTATAGGGAGGCATGTTTAAGCTCAATACATTTTTCTAACAGGTAGAAATAATTCATGAAAGAGTGGGTGCCCTATCAAAGTGTTGACAACGTTAATGAAGTAGACCTCATCCTGGGTAGATAGTTAGCGTAATTAACGTGGAAGGTCCTCCCCTTCACTGAAATGCCTCTAATTTAGACCCAAAATGCAGGTTGAATGGAGAAATACACAACTCTTATGTAAACCCAAGATAGAATCCTTTCCCCCGGCTCACAACTCTAAACCCAGGGTAAGCTGGCTGTTTTTCAAGCTAGTGTCTCAACAGTTCTGATGGCAAGAATGTACTCTTCAAGGTTCCATTTTTTCCCCCACTTACCAAAAAGGCTCTTCTAACTTGTGAGCCTACAACTACCGCCAAGCTCAGTGTCAAGGTTTACTTTTTTTTTTCTAATTTTATTTTTATTTTATATTGGAGTATAGTTGATTTACAATGTTGTGTTGGTTTCAGGTGTACAGCAAAGTGATTCAGTTATACATATACGTATATCCATTCTCTTTCAGATTCTTTTTCCCATATAGGTTATTACAGAATACTGAGTACAGTTCCATGTGCCATACGACTACTTTATATATAGTAGTGTGTATATGTTAATCCCAAACTCATAATTTAAGGTTTACTTGAAGTTTTAAAAAAAAGAAAAAGATTCGTTCAAGTACAGTGTAAGTGAACTTGGTTATGGGATGGTTTAAAGTGTTTGGGAAAGCCTTCCTTTATATCCCAGAGAGGCAGGAGGTCTGGCAGTGACGACATATTGGGCACCTACTAGTCTCCAAAGTTTGGAGCATGGCAGAAAAAGGCTAAAATGCAAGATTAGATTGAGAATAATACAGTCTGATGTGAATAGCCAAATTTAATTAACCACTTATGGTATGTCATGCCTTGTGCTAATGTGCACTGTCTCGTGTAAATCTCGTGGTGAGCCTCCAGTGCAGGCACTGTTATTTTCCCCTCACAGATGAGTGAACAGGAGGGGGTGGGGGAGGGGAGAAAGAGCTCATCAAACATTTCTCAGTGAGTATATAGTAGTGCAATAATCAAACCTAAGTTTTCAGCTGCTAAGCTTAAGGAAAGAGACACAAAAAGAATGATATTTAACAATGGATGGAATAGACCCAGAAGTAAGGAGATCCATCAGAACCAGCTGGAATAAATCTCAGAAGGGTTCTTGGATAAGGTACAATTTCACCCATTTCAGAGGGTATGTGGGTCCCAAATTGGCAAGAGTGGGTATTAGGGGACAAGGAATAAGAGTAACTCTTTCTCCTTACAAAGAGGACTGGCCTCTCTCAGAGCGTGAATTTGGCTGGGAGGCAGTGGAGAGATGTGAACTCCCTGGGCCTGTTCAGTCTGGAAGAGACCTGAGACTTTGCACCCTGGAAACATGGCCCAGGAGGTATGCATTGTGTGATGTCCCCAGTGCTTATTATGTTGCTGTTTGGCTCGCTTGACAGGTCTGTAGTTTACACCAGTAGCATGAACAGTAGATACAGTTTCCACTTAAACTACAATACAATCCACTTTGCTATACGGTATAATCACTTTCTTTTTTTGCGGTACGAGGGCCTCTCGCTGTTGTGGCCTCTCCCGTTGTGGAGCACAGGCTCCGGACGCGCAGGCTCAGCGGCCATGGCTCACGGGCCCAGCCGCTCCGCGGCTCGTGGGATCTTCCCGGACCGGGGCACGAACCCGTGTCCCCTGCATCGTCAGGCGGACTCTCAACTCCTGCGCCACCAGGGAAGCCCTGCTATACGGTATAGACTAACACAATATTATACAGCAACTATACTCCAATAAAAATTTTAAAAAAGAAAAAAACTACAATACAATCATCATGCATTAAAGCAGGAAATATTCTGAGTATTCTAAGAATGCATGCACTCATTTATTGGAAACCATGATTAAAATAAATTTTAGTTTTATTCCTCTCTTCTAAGGCCCTTTTAGACAATTTAGCTAATGGCAATCCTCAAAGACACTGTTTCCTGTCTTTGGGGATTTGGAGGCTAGGTTAACCTCCAAATCTCAGTGACTAGACAAAACCAAGATTTATTTCCCCCTCACTTAAAGTTTGCTGCAGGTTTGCTGGTTTTCCCCAATACTCTTTTCCAAGTAGTGACCCAGGATCCAGTCTGCTGATATTTTCTAGTTCTATTATCTCAACACAAGGGCATGGAGAATCCATACCACCCTACTACACTTTGGCTTGGTAGCCCATTGCCATGACTAGTACACGGACCCACCCTGCTGCAAGGTACTGGGAAATACAAGGAAACACAGGTCCATAGAGTGGGCAATAAATGTCTCTGGCACTTTCCATCCTTTGCCCCTTTTTCCTACACAGAAAACATATTGAATCCCTCCCTGAGAAAGACAGCCCGAAGTCCCATCCAGTAGATGCACCGAGCTCAAAATCTGGGATTTCTGGGTGGTGGCCAATAGTCATTACCTGGTTCAGATGTGACTCCTTTTGGGCTAGAGAACTATGAATTAAAAAGGCAAGTTATCTGCCACTCTCCCACAGATAACCCCAATGTAGAATGATGGAACAGGGACCTGGTAAATGCAGTTGATACTCCCATTTGGAAAAGGGGAGAAAGGGAGATGCACCACAGTCACTGGTTTGTTGCACTCTGAGATGTCCCCGGACAATGGCTATGGTGGCTACCTAACCAAATGTGGGGGGAGGTTCCTCAATGAGACCCTGATTCTGTTCTCTGGGAGGAGAGGGCAAGTCCCTTGTCTGTTACTTTCTGCAGCACCTGGCTCCACCATCTGGGAAGTTCTTAATCTCCCCTGGTTTTCCTTTGCTCCATATAAAATGGATATTGTGGCATATGCCCTCCTTAAGGGCTTTCTGATCAAGGGAGTTTGAGAGCTAAGGGTCATTTTAAGTCTCTTGATTTTTAGACAAATACAACGTTCTCAGAGATTCAGAAGACTTCCAGTACATTTGCTTGCAATCAGTTCCATGTGCCAGGAACCCCATCCACATCTTGTTTGAGACATGGCTTTCAAAACTGCCTCATTTCTTTGTTGGTTCCTTCCAACTGAACAGCCACACATGAAATCTGATCTTTTCCCTGAGTCATTTGGATCATGTGTGTTTCTGGACATTTGTTATTCACAGCCTTTTTATATCTTATTTCCCACAGTTCATGGTCCAGTTGCAGTGGGTTTTCCAATCTTTAGAGGCATCACATTTCTGGGCTCTGTTGCCTTTCATTTCTGCTAATTCTTTCTAGAGCATGCCTTTCTTTTTTCTTTCTTTCTCTTCTTTATAGCACGTGCTTACTGCAGCCAGTGGTGGCCGATATACGCTATTGGTGTTCTGTTTTCTAAAACTCTTCCCCTACAGCTGCCAGCTCAGCACTCACGTGGTCTCCCTCCCAAGTTATCACAGAAGACAGTTTTAACAAAATTTCTTCGCCACTGAATAACAATCTCCACATTTCTAATCTTTGTTATCAGTTTCTTCACTGCCCGTCACCTGACTGCTGAGTGAATGCTGTACATTTTAGGGCTTGCACTGCTACCTTTGGTGTCAAGTTCTGCATTTGTCATAAGTTAGTTTATGCTGCAGAAACAAGCCCACCTCCAAATACCTGTCACTTAACATATAAAAGTTTATTTTTTACTCAAAGTCTAACATGGGACTGGTGACTCCCTTCCAAGCAATGATTCAGGGCTCCAGGCTATTTCCATCTCGGAGGTTTACCACTGGAACACATGGCTTGCAGGGTCATCTGGCAAAGGGAAAAGGGCACTTAGATGGTCATGCACCAGCTCTGAAACGCTTTGGCAAATGCATGTCACTTCTGCTCTTGGCCTTGCCAAACAGCCCTCGCCTCTTCAGTGAACAGGAAGCGTCTCTGGCACAGCTACTTGATCAAACCCTGAAGGCAGAGCTTGGAATCTGTATTCTAACACATACCTGGTGTTCAAGAACATTTGTTCTAGGATAAGTGGTCCTATGTTATTCACAATAAAACTGAAGCCTGGAGATGGTGCAATTTATGCAAGGTCACACAAATTTAGTGACAAAGCCGCTTGTGCCTCTTAGTTCAGGTCAGCTCCAAATCTCTGATGTATAAAAGCCCCATCGTAATGCAAGTCATGCTCTTTATTCAAGATCATACTGAGAAGCCATCTTTTCTATTCTTCTTCTTTTCCTGGGGCCCTGAGAGTTGAAAGAACTGTGTAAGAAAACAGATTAAAGCAGCATGCTTGCAAATTTGAACAAAAGCCAAAAAGACAGAAAGAGGAAGGAAAACAATTTTCCCAGAAAAGAGGAAACCACTTGATCAAGCATAAATTTGCTAATGGCTCACACCCATAAGCTTAAAAAAGTGAAAACCCCTGACTAGATATTTTCAGTCCTTAGCTGGACCAAACGACAGGGTCAGAAAGCTGTGTGTGTACCCAGGTATCCACACGGCAATGGTGAGGATTTGGGGGATCCTTTGCACTTGTGTAGAGCCGGCTTCACCTGTGAGCTCATTCTCAAACAAAATCTGCTTCTGTACATCTGTTATAAATGTTCACATTTGCTGGGAGTAAGAATATTATTCTGTCAAGGTGAAAGGGATACACTTCAGAATGGAGGGAATTCGCTTTGGAACTTGCAGACTTTATCCTTGGATCATACCCGCAAAGAACAAAATAAATGTGGGGTGAGGAAGAGGGAAACTCTTCCTTGCTAAGAGGACAGAAATAACTTGAGCTAATTATATTAGCCTTAAAAACTAAGTGAAAATTAATAACAAATAAGAAAAATTTTAACTCTGAAAATAGCCTCTCCTCTGCACTATTGAAATCCTATACCCTTTGGTGGAATAAGCTTAGGTCAGGAGCTAACCTGCCAAAATGAAATTCTAGAAATAGGGAATGCTTCAGGCATCCTGAGTCCAGCTGAGTATCTTGCAGTGTTTTCCCAAACTTTTGGGTTCAGTAAAATATGATTTAAATTTTGCCTCGAGCCTTGACTTTTGGAAACCCATATGTATTTTTTAACAAATTTAATTTGGATGTTTCTTATTTTCTTGCCCTTTAGCTCATTAAAATATTATGTTGTAGGAGTCATTTGTTTGGGAAGCAATCTGATTCTTTTGGAAAGTCTCTGGAAGCCTTTGTTGTTGGGATGAGAAGCAAAATTTTGCCTGATCTTGAGTGTATACATTCAAAGTGAACTGGAACATTATAGAAATTTCTGAATCAGGGGTTCTCAAAGTGTGGGCCCCAGACCAGCATCATCATTATCACCTGGGCAGGGCCCTCTCACTAAGAAGGGCCTCATACTTGGTTTGATGCCGTTGCCATCTTGAAATTCTTAATTTTGTTTTGTAAGTAAAGTCCCGTGGGAAAAGAGGACAGCAGAGTGCTGGTATGAGTAGATTTCCCCATTCACAGACAGCATTCACAGCGCCCCATGAGCACAGAATTCCAGGGTACTGCATATGTGTGAGTTCCTTGAGATTCAAAGCAAGCATAAGGTAAGCATGTTAGGTCTGTAGCTGAATCAACTAGGGGAAGTTAGGGAGATGAGGGGGCAGTGACAGCCCAGAGAGGTCACACTTTCTATTTGAATCAGAACTTTCTCTGAACCCAGAAAAAAAGCAATGGCATTCTAAGAACAACAGTCCACCAAGAAACCCTGTCATAGCTTCTCTAACTTGTGAACTAGCCAACTACTTACACTCAAAGAAGGAGAGAGGGCAACACATGGCTCCTTATCTTTTCAGAACTTCCTTACCCATCAGTAATTCAAAAGTAGCAAAAGTTGGTAGAATGCATATATATCAAGAAATGAAATTTAAAACAGTGGACTCAGTTTTGTGCAGCAGTTCCACTCTTCTGGTTAGAAAGGAATACATGTGTGTATATGTATATATGCATATGTATATATGGATATGTATGAGCTACAAAAGATGAGTTGTATAATTTTGGTGCTTCCACAGAGGAGTTAAATACTCTTTATAACTGACATTGTGCAACTTACAGATGAACGGTAAACTTCATGCTAGTAATTTTAATTTCTCTTTAGAACATTAAATAGCAAATAAAAAACACCATGACTAGTTGAAAGGGACCATGGAAGAAAGGAAACAGTTTTATCTTTTAGTATTTTAATTAATGGCACTTTTTTTCCCCTGCTTTTTGGATAAGGAGTCCTGTATCTTCACTTTGCTCTGGGTCTTGCAAATTAAACAGCCCTTCCTGGGAACTTATTAGAAATGCAAATTCTCAGGCCTCATGCCAGACCAACAGAATCAGAAACTCACCAGGAGGGAGAAGGGAGGGGGGACAGCGGCATGTATTTTAACAAGCCTCCAGGTGATTCTGAACCATGGGCAAGTTTGAGAAGCACTGGTCTGAATCATTTAGGCTCGAGAACCCTCCAGCTGTATTTACCCAGAAGTTTCAGGCCTGTCTGATTGCCTTATTTTAACTAATCTAAGCGGCCACTGAAAGCACAACCACCTTCGTAAATGACCTCTGAATGTCCATCACATGGTGCTTGTGAGCCTCTGCTGTGGAGTCAGACACATCTGTGTTCACCTTAATGCAGCCATGCAGCTTTGGGCAGGGTTCTCCACCTCTCTGATTCTCAGTTTTCTCAGCTATGAAATGGGGATATTAATGCCAGCCTCATAGTGTGATAGAACATATAAATGAGTGTCTGGTACATGGTAAGCACTCAAGGAAAAGGCATTGCATCTATATTATTATTAATAATAATTGGTATTACCTGTGTTGTATATTGCTGGTGCTATCAGACTCACCCTGGACCAGTCTCTGAGGCATCACCCTTGCTTATCTCTCTCCAAGTTGCCCCCTCTGTATCAGGTTGAGATGTAAAACACAGGAAAGGGTAGAACTTTTCCTTTCACTAGTAAAGGGGAGGGAATGAGAAACAGAACAGGATGTTTCTTATTCTTGATTAGGCACTTTCTCTTGTAAAAGTTCTGCCTTCATATATAACTTCACCTTACAATTCTAAAGTAGTTGAGGAAGTACCTAGTCCCCTTGCCTGGATGATGTACAGAAAAAGAGATTCCATGATAGCTAAGAGCCTGAGCTTTGGAGCTGGACACATCTGGGCCCATCTTGCCCTGGTGATCACAAGCCACTTGCAGATGGGCTAGAAGTCTCTCTCTTTAAATACAAAAAAGTACCTATGTATAGTACCGGCATACCTCAAAGATATTGTTGATTCCAGACCGCCACAGTAGAGAAAATATCACAGTAAACCGAGTCACAATTTTTTGGGTTTCCCACTACATATAAAAGTTACGTTTACACTATACAGTAGTCTATTAAGCATGCGGTAGCAGTATGTCTACCAAAAGCACATACCTTAATTAAAATAAAATTCTCTGCTAAGAAATTCTAACCATCATCTGAGCCTTCAGTGAGTCATAGTAGTAACATCAAAGATCACCATAACAAATGTAATTGTAGTGAAAAAGTTTGCAATAATGCAAGAATTACCAAAATGAGACAGAGACATGAAGTGAGCAGTGTCTGTTGGAAAAATGGCCCCAATAGACTTGCTCGAAGTAGGGTTGCCCCAAACCTTCAATTTGTAAAAAAAAAACATAATATGGAGGGCAATAAAGTGAAGTGCAATCAAATGAGGTCTGCCTCTCCTGTGGAGGCAACGAAAAGGAAGAGCCCACAGCTCAGTGACAGGCTCCGGGGGGGTCCATACCTGTGTGTAGCTCTGGCCCATCACCAGTCCATCATATGTATTGGCAGACAACTTCCCTGAGCCCCTTTCCTCACTGTACAACTGGCATAGTAATAACAATCCCTCCTGCCGACCTCTAAGTTTGAGCCCAAAGAACTATCCAAAAGCACTTCATAAATTATTGAAGCTTCAGAGAACATGAGGAAGTTTTGTTACTGATATTGCTGTCTTCAGAATGAAGGTGGTAAGAACCTGAGAAGGGTATGTTGTTAACTCATCTCTGCTCTTCATGGGAATCCAAAGATGTTGGGGGGGACCAAGTTCTATTTATTTCTGTGTGTTTATTGCAACAAGGGAAAGTGTGTTTGAGCACTAAGCTAAAAAGCGATCTATGAAAAGGCTGATGTTGAGTGTTAAATGGTCTCCTGCTTTTGCAGAGATCTTTAGAAGGAGGAAGTGTTCAGAGCAGATGCACAGTGAGCATCATTAGAACTGGGATTCGAATCCAGGACTGCCTGAGGTTTCCTCAGTGCCAAGTGTGGTACCTGAACTGCAATGAGCATGGCTCTCAGATGAGCGATGGGAGGAATCACCTGCCTTCTGCTATGCTCACATCTCAATCCTACCATGGATTCTATGTTCCTGAGGATAGATGTTGCCTTCTTAAGTGAGTGACTTATTCTTTGCAACAGTCCTTCTCACACATGAAGGTACATGTAAATCACCCAGGAATCATCTTAAAATATGGATTCTGATTCAGTAGGTCTGCTTGGGGCTGGAGATTCTGCATTTTTATTGATTTGAGCCTTCTCCCTTTTTTTCTTGATGAGTCTGGCTAAAGTTTTATCAATTTTGTTTATCTTTTCAAAGAACCAGCTTTTAGTTTCATCGATCTTTTCTATTCTTCATTTCTATTTCATTTATTTCTGCTCTGATCTTTATGATTTCTTTCCTTTTACTAACTTTTGGGTTTCATTTGTTCTTATTTCTCTGGTTGCTTTCAGTGTAAGGTTAGGTTGTTTATTTGGGATTTTTCTTGTTTCCTGAGGTAGGATTGTATTGCTATAAACTTCCTTCTTAGATCTGCTTTTTCTACGTCCCATAGGTTTTGGACCATCATGATTTCATTTTCATTTGTCTCTAGGTATTTTTTTATTTCCTCTTGATTTCTTCAGTGATCCATTGGTTGTTTAGTAGCATATTGTTTAGCCTCCACGTCTTTGTGTTTTTTACAGTTTTTTTCTTGAGTTGATTTCTAATCTCATAGCGTTGTGTTCAGAAAGATACTTGATGTGGTTTCAATTTTCTTAAATTTACTGAGGCTCACTTTGTGGCCCAGCACATGATCAATCCTGGAGAATGTTCCATGTTTCAATGTTCCACTTGAAAGAATATGTATTCTGCCGCCTTTGGATGGAATTCTCTATAAATATCAATTAAGTCCCTCCGTTCCAATGTGTCATTTAAGGCCTGTGTTTCCTTATTGATTTTCTGTCTGGGTGATCTGTCCATTGATGAAAGTGGGTGTTAAAGTCACCCACTATTATTGTGTTACTGTTGATTTCTCCTTTTATGGCTGCTAGCATTTGCCTCATATATTGATGAGATCAGGTGCATTCAGGGTGGAATGGTATGGCCATAGAGCATTTGCCTTATACCTTGAGGTGCTCCTATGTTGGGTGCATGTATATTTACGAAACAGACTTTAAAATAAAGACTGTTACAAGAGACAAAGAAGGACACGACATAATGATCAAGGGATCAATCCAAGATGAAGATATAACAGTTGGAGAAGCTGCATTTCTTGTTGTTGTTGTTAGACTCTGCATTTTTAACAAGCTCCCAGGTAATGCCAATGCCGCTGGTCCACAGACATTTTGTGCAGTAAAGTTTACAATTGAAGTCCCATTGGGAGTTTACAGAGCCCACAGGTGAGGGCTCTGTGTTGAAGGAAGAGCCCTGAGCAAGATGAAAGTTGGAGGTGGGTGCATGGCTGGGCGGTGCCCATGACCAATGGGGGACGAGAGCATTGGCGAGGAGGTGTTGAGGGACTATAAGCAATGGTGGCGTTAGAGGTGCCAGCTTGGACCCATGGTCTTAAAGAATGTAGACGTGACTGCCAATCAGCCCCTCTAAACTGGACACCAAAGGGGCTTCAGGTAGGGATCTCAAGATAATATTTTGCCTGGAAAAATATTCCAGCACGTAGCACGCTATGAAACTGTTATAATGATTCCATGACTGCTCAGCACACTTCACAACACTCGGCATATGCCCTTAGCCTGACTCTGCCTGCTCTTTTCAAGGCTAGATGTCTAGAACCTAGTAATACTATGATAGCAGTATTTAGAACACTGGTAGGAGTAATGGTCAAGGCAGCAGTTAATATTTGAGAACTTACAGTGCAAAAGATCCTTGTCTTTGTGTCTCATTTAATCCTCCCAACAACCCTACAAGGTAATTACCGTTATTATCCTCATTTTCCAAGTAAAGACAATAAAACACAGGAAGTATTTTAAGTGACAAGGTCACACAACTAATTCGTGGATGCCCCCACCCTTTCCCCACACACCCCCCCCCCCAACCCCGTACCCTCCCCTCCACCTTCCCTTTGGCCCTCAGGCTGTATGTGGTCATTAAAGGAATCACTGTACTCCAAGGGTTGCAGTAAATACCCAAGTAGTGACAGGGACGTGGAAAAGGCAGCTGTTTCCTTCCTAAGCATGGGGAGATGAAGTCGTGAGCAAAGTAGAAAACCTTCACTGTTGGGGTAGCAAGCACAATGCCATCTAAACTGATCACCCCATCTTCCCCATGAGGGGAAAACACTTAAACAAAATCAGTGAGGGCCTCCCTATGCAAAGAGTAGAAGAACATTTGCCATGAAGCTTCCATGAAATCTTGTATCTGCTCCTCAACTATCCTGCTGGATAGGGTCCAGAAAGAGCTTTCTGCCTCCTTATTCCAATATTCAGGGCCCAGGATTCCTCTCTAGACAGCACACTTCTTCTTTTCTGTATCTCAGCCCTGCAACAGAGCCTGGCCCATGGGATATGGTCAACACATACCATTAATAGATTAATTAACCCGTCTACTGGTAATGGGCTCACTCTACTCAGAAAAACGCATGGAAGTTGTTTTGGAGTTCCTTCTTCTAAATAGAGGAATACAGTTGAGGGCAACAGGGACGGATGTAACTGATTTATTCCACAAACAGTGCCAAGTACTGCCCCTCAGGGCCTGGGTGATGATGACCACATGGGTGCCTCCTGACGGCTGGGCGCAGACAGACCTAGATTTGAATCCCATATTTACAAGCTGCTACTCATATAACTCTCAGAGAAGCTCTCAATATCTCCATGCCTCAGTCGCTTCATCTGTAAAATGGAAATGATGTAGCAGTTCCATCTTAGGGTTGTTGGATCAAGGAAGATAAAGCATTGCGCTCAGCATATGGTAACAGGACATGTCAGCTACATGACTGTGACATGATGGTCCCTGCCCACAGAGCATTTGGTGGCAAACTTTTTCTATAAAGGGCTGGGTAATAAATACCTTATGCTTTGTGGGCTACATATGGTCTCTGTCGCAACATATGGTCTCTGTCAGTTCTGCCATTGTAACATGGAAGTAACCACAGATAGTACAAATTGACTCTCATATCATTTTAACATGTCATGAAATATTCTCCTTATGATTTTCTTTCCATCACTTGGCCATGTATTAATAAAAGCCTTTCTCAATTTACAGACTGTACAGACAGAGGCAACAGGTCAGGTTTGGCCCATGCATCATAGTTTGCTGACCCCTGGTCTAGTGGGGAAAAAGACAAAGACAAAGCTGTTGCAATACAACATGTCACAGTGCTGAGAAGGCAGGTATCTATTCTGCCTGGCAGTGAGAAGAGGAAGATTAAGAACAGCTCCAGCGAGGAGGAAACACGGGAGCTGGGCTTTTCAGAGTGACTAGGAGTTCACCAGACGGGACAGATAAGAGAAGGAAAGAGCAATTATTAAAGAGTAAGCAAATAGGAAAAACATGTCTTTCTAGAGAATTGACCAAAGTTCATTGCTACAAAGAGAAAGGACTCTTGTAGTTTCGCTGATTGTTTTTCTCATGAATTTGATTATCTTCTGTGGTTGTTTCTTTTTCTTTTTTAATTTAATTTTATTTATTTTTTTATACAGCAGGTTCTTATTTGTCATCCATTTTATACACATCAGTGTATACATGTCAATCCCAATCTCCCAATTCATCACAGCACCACCTTCCCCCCTGCCGCTTTCCCCCTTTGGTGTCCATACGTTTTATTCTCTACGTCTGTGCCTCAATTTCTGCTCTGCAAACAAGTTCATCTGTACAGTTTCCTAGGTTACACATATATGCATTAATATACAATATTTGTTTTTCCCTTTCTGACTTGCTTCACTCTCTGACAGTCTCTAGATGCATCCACGTCTCTAGAGATGACCCAATTTCATTCCTTTTTATGGCTGAGTAATATTCCATTCTATATGTGTACCACTTCTTCTTTATCCATTCGTCGGTCGATGGGCATTTAGGTTGCTTCCATGACCTGGCTATTGTAAATAGTGCTGCAGTGAACATTGGGGTGCATGTGTCTTTTTGAATTGTGGTTTTCTCTGGGTATATGCCCAGTAGTGGGATTGCTGGATCATATGGTAATTCTATTTTTAGTTTTTTAAGGAACCTCCATACTGTTCTCCATAGTGGCTGTATCAATGTACATACCCACCAACAGTGCAAGAGGGTTCCCTTTTCTCCACATCCTGGCCAGCAATTGTTGTTTGTAGATTTTCTGATGATGCCCATTCTAACTGGTAGGAGGTGATACCTCATTATAGTTTTGATTTGCATTTCTCTAATAATTAGTAATGTTCAGCAGCTTTTCGTGTGCTTCTTGGCCATCTGTAAGTCTTCTTTGGAGAAATGGCTATTTAGGTCTTCTGCCCATTTTTGGATTGGGTTGGTTGTTTTTTTAATATTGAGCTGCATGAGCTGTTTATATAATTTGAAGATTAATGCTCTGTCCAATGATTCGATTGCAAATATTTTCTCCCATTCTGAGGGTTGTCTTTTGGTCTTGTTTATGGTTTCCTTCGCTGTGCAAAAGCTTTGAAGTTTCATTAGGGCCCATTTGTTCATTTTTGTTTTTATTTCCATTTCTCTAGGAGGTGGGTCAAAAAGAATCTTGCTGCGATTTATGTCATAGAGTGTTCTGCCTATGTTTTCCTCTAAGAGTTTGATAGTTTCTGGCCTTACATTTAGGTCTCTAATCCATTTTGAGCTTATTTTTGTGTATGGTGTTAGGGAGCGTTCTCGTCTCATACTTTTACATGTACCTGTCCAGTTTTCCCAGCACCACTTATTGAAGAGGCTGTCCTTTCTCCACTGTACATTCCTGCCTCCTTTATCAAAGATAAGGTGACCATATGTGTGTGGGTTTATCTCTGGGCTTTCTATCCTGTTCCATTGATCTATATTTCTGTTTTTGTGCCAATACCATACTGTCTTGATTAC
>RJWK010041139.1:0-19669 GCA_004363435.1 Platanista minor
TTGCTTGTTTCATCTTTAGTTCTTCTAGGTCCTTATTAATTCTATTTCCAAGGTTTTGGATCATCTTTACTATCATTATTCTGAATTCTTTTTCAGATAGACTGCCTATTTCCTCTTCATTTGTTAGGTCTGGTGGGTTTTTATCTTGCTCCTTCATCTGCTGTGTGTTTTTCTGTCTTCTCATTTTGCTTATCTTACTCTGTTTGGGGTCTCCTTTTTGCAGGCTTCAGGTTCGTAGTTCTCGTTGTTTTTGGTGTCTGTCCCCAGTGGCTAAAGTTGGTTCAGTGGGTTGTGAAGGCTTCCTGGTGGAGGGGACTAGTGTCTGTGTTCTGATGGATGAGGCTGGATCTTGTCTTTCTGGTGGGCAGTTCCACGTCAGGTGGCGTGTTTTGGGGTGTCTGTGGACTTATGATGATTTTAGGCGGCCTCTCTGCTAATGGGTGGGTTGTGTTCCTGTCTTGCTAGTTGTTTTGCCTAGCGTGTCCAGTACTGTTGCTTTCTGGTCTTTGAGTGAAGCTGGGTGCTGGAGTTGAGATGGAGATATCTGGGAGATTTTCGCCATTTGATATTACGTGGGATTGGGAGGTCTCTTGTAGACCGGTGTCCTGAAGTTGGCTCTCCCACGTCAGAGGCACAGCACTGACTCCTGGCTCTAGCACCAAGAGCCTTTCATCCACTCGGCTCAGAATAAAAGGGAGAAAAAGGAGGAAGAAAGAAAGAAAGAGAGAGAGTGAGAGAGAGAATGGAGTAAGAGAGATAAAGAGGAGAGAGATGAAGGAAGGAAGAAAGGAAGGATAAAATAGAATAATGTTAGATAAAACAAAATCAAGTTATCAAATTAAAAAAAAATTAAGATAGAAATATTTTTTTTTTAAGTTAAAAAAAAAAACCAAAAAACAGACAGATAGAACCCTAGGACACATGGTGAAAGCAGAGCTATACAGACAAAATCTCACAAAGAAGAATACACATACACACTCGTAAAAAGAGGAAAAGGGGACAAAAAAAAAAATCTTGCTCTCAACGTCCACCTCCTCAATTTGGGATGATTTGCCATCTATTCATGTATTCCGCAGTTGCAGGGTACATCAAGTTGATTGTGGGGATTTAATCCGCTGCTCCTGAGGCTGCTGGGAGAGATTTCCCTTCCTCTTCTTTGTTAGCACAGCTCCCGGGGCTCAGCTTTGGATCTGGCCCCGCCTCTGCGTGTAGGTCGCCGGAGGGAGTCTGTTCTTCTCTCAGACAGGACGGGGTTAAAGGAGCCGCTGACTCGGGGGCTCTGGCTTACTCAGGCCGGGGGGAGGGAGGGGCACGGAATGTGGCGAGCCTGCAGCGACAGAGGCCACCGGGGCATTGCACCAGCCTGAGGCGCGCTGTGTGTTCTCCCGGGGAAGCCATCCCTGGATCCCGGGACCCTGGCGTTGGCGGGCTGCACAGGCTCCTGGAGGGGAGGTGTGGAGAGTGACCTGTGCTCACACACAGACCCCCCAGTGGCGGCAGCAGCAGCCCCAGTGTCTCAGGCCCGTCTCTGGGGTCCGCGCTGGCAGCCGCGGCTCGTGCCCGTCTCTGGAGCTCCTTTAAGCAGCGCTCCCAATCCCCTCTCCTCGCGCACCAGGAGACAAAGAGGAGGGAAGAAAAAGTCTCTTGCCTCTTCGGCAGGTCCAGACATTTTCCCGGACTCCTTGCTGGCCAGCCGCGGTGCACCAGCCCCCCGCAGGCTGTGTTCACGCCGCCAACACCAGTCCTCTCCCTGCGCTCCAACCGAAGCCTGAGCCTCAGCTCCCAGCCCCGCCCGCCCCGGCGGGGGGGCAGACAAGCCTCTTGGGCTGCTGAGTGCCGGTAGGCGCCGAACCTCCGTGCGGGGATCTCCCCGCTTTGCCCTCCGCGCCCCTGTTGCTGCGCTCTCCTTTGCGACTCCGAATCTTTTCCCCTCCACCACCCGCAGTCTCCGCCCGCGAAGAGGCTTCTCGGTCTGTGGAAACCTTTCCTGCTTCCCAGCTCCCTCCCACTGGTGCCGGTCCCGTCCCTATGCTCTGTCTCTGTTTTTAGGGTTTTTTTGTTTGCCCTACCCAGGTAAGTGTGGAGTTTCTTGCCTTTTGGTTGGTCTGAGGTCTTCTGCCAGCGTTCAGTAGGTTTTCTGCAGGAGTTGTTCCACGTGTAGATATATTTCTGGTGTATCTGTGGGGAGGAAGGTATTCTCCGCGTCTTACTCTTCCGCCATCTTGTCTCTCCCCCTTTTTTTTTTTTTAAACATGACTAATGATCACTCTCTTGCTTTAAAAAGCCTTATATGACTCCCAGTTGTTCTTAGAATACAGAATAAAATTATGCCCTGAATGGTCTGGACCCAACTTACCCTCCAACTCCATCTTACAGCAAGAACTTCCTTTCCTTCTATTCTTAACCACATTCTTTCTTTCACTTTCTCAATGGTGTCATACCATCATCCAATGTAGGGCCTTTGCACATGCTGTTCTCTCTGCTGAAATTTTATTTCTGTTCTTGTCTTACATAGCTCCTACTTTTCTTTCAGTTTTCTGCTCCATTATCATTTCTATGACTTGTTCAGCTGTTCTTGTTATATGCTTTCCTAGAACCATCACACTTTACTTCATAGCATATATCCTTTTACATTTATTTTAGTTTCCATCCATGGTTTGTTAGTATCTCACACTAATCATAAACATATCTGTTTTTGTTCACTATTTTTATACTCAGAACCTTAACACAGCGCCTAATAATAGTAGGAGTTCAATAACTACTTGTTCATTGCATTCAATATAATTATACATAGATGTTTATCATTATATATTTGAAAGTCTCAATTAAAATATTACCTCCTCTGAGAGGCTTCTCCAGATTGCCTTAACTAAAGATGCTCAACCTACCTACTGACTCCCTATGTTGCTCTCTACTTATTACCCTTTTTATTTTTTTTTAATTGACAGGTATTCCTACTGGAACATATATATTTATTTATTTAGATATAAACTCTCTTTACACCACTAGAATATGAAGTCTGTGAGAGTAAAGACTTTGATTTTCTGATTTGCTGCTGAATCACCAACAACCTGCACAATGCTTTACTCAGAGGAGACCCTAAATTTATTTGTCAAATGAATGAATAAATAAAAATATTTCACTATACTAGTACTTATTTTTAGATTTTCAGACAAATGAAAGTCTTCCCTAGAAAGAATGATTTCTAGAAAAATGTTTATCTTTGAAAATGTTGAGTTTCCCCCAATACTTTAAAACTTAATAAATAAAAGTAATGGCAAAAAAGTATATATCAGAAATACTAGGACAATATTAATAATTAGGTTGATGAGTCCAAGTAAGCATGAAATTTTGGTATTTCTCCTGTCTAACCCCAAGATTAAAACAACAAAGTAACAGAACATAGAAGTTATTTGATGCCTGTAATTGTTGCATAAAGAAATGAAGTAGTGAAATGATGTTTCTAAGTATCTAGGCCTCTAAAGTATATTATCTATAATGTAATAGGATGGTTTCAAGTCCTCCTGGGAAGAAGACTAATCTCCCTTAAGCCCCTTATCTACTCCTTCAACCCATCCACAATCCCCATTTCAAAATAATAAAATGCTTATTTTTTATGTATTATATGCTCTTTGGTTTCATAAAGGATAAAAGCAGTTTTATAAAGTATGAGTGACCAATACATTTCAATGGCAAATTTTAGAAAAAGGTAAAATGAGGGAACATGAACATACCAGATGACTAAGTTGATATAGTTAGAATACTTGAGCTATAATTTTAGCACTGAGAGTCACGTCAGCTACAGTTAATGAGGAATAAAATGGGTAGCCTGATAGAAGGAAATGGGCCAGTTTGCTGGGAGAGGGAAATTTTTCTCTAGAATTGAATTTTAAAAGCTAATTTTTTATGTAAATTATTAATTAATATCATTGACTAATATAAAAGACTACATTTTCAACAGTATGTTTTATTAAAGTTTCTGTGATTTTGGTAAAATGTGATGTGTTTCCTAGAAAATGTTCACAAAGCTTCTTGGGAGCAGCCTTCTAGGCATCGTGGTGTTTTCTAGGCTCTACATTCTAATAGTGAATTTTCAATTCCTATTTCTAACCTTGAGAAATATGTACTGTATTTGTCATGATGTGGTCGACCACTGGTTTCTCCATCATTTACATTAACCACCTATGGTATTCATAATAATATCCTTTAAATTATGTCTGCAGAAGTCAACAGTGCACAGTCAAAGCACACACTGCACTTTATTTATTTACCCAGTAAAATATTCCTTGACAAGATGACCTCAGAAGCGGAACACTCATTATCATAAGGCTTCAGGATGAGAGCTGGAGAGTGGAGGAGGGAGACAACAGACTTATGTTCATCTCAGATACATTCTTCTAATCTTAATAAATGAAACACTTCAATCATAAATTTAAAAAAATGGCCAGTCTCTAACTGTCAGGAACTTATTAATGGGGGGGGTTTCTTCCCATACTATTTTAAAAAAAAATAGCAAGCAACAATATATGTTCCTGAATTGTAATTGAGAAAAAAGCCACAAGGTTTTGGAAGAGAAAGAAAAGGTCATTAAAAATTGTATTTGACTGCAACAGCAAACAGATATGCCATACATTTATTTTTAAATGTCAAGATAGAAGAACCCCTACAAACAGAAGTTGAAAGTCAATTCCATAACCATTAAATGCAGTTGTTGAAATCCCTTGCTCCAAGGGATTTGAGATTATGCTCTAGACAGGCTGAATAGCCTGCTGTTTCTCACCTCAATGAGCAGCCAGAAATGTGCAGTGACAAAAGATTTCACAATATACTGGGTCACAGACATAAAGTGCCATATACATGAAATGAATCTTTAAAATAACATATGCTATAAATATTGTATCCTGACTGCACACTTAGAAAGACTGAGAACAAAAATCATAAAATAAGATATATTTGGCAAACTTTGAGGGACTTCCTTTGCTCAATCTTGAAACATTTTGGCTGAAAAAACTGTTTGGATTAAATAATTTTTACAATTTAATAATGACATGCACATGTTAGTAGTAATCTCTTTAGTGATGATTAATTAGTGAATAAATGATGTCCAACCTGCCAAAAACTGGAGCAGTAGAAATAGTAACTTTAACTGATAATGAGACTTTATTATTTGTAGGAAGAAATCTGCTTAAGTAAAGATTTTATTGAAACAATTTCATGTGGTCATTAGAAATGTCTGGTGACTTGAGACTCAGATATGACAGCTGCTGAAAACAATTGACTAGGACAAACTAAAAACTGGAAATGAGTATAATTTAAGGTAAGTGATATAGCAGTATTTAGGATTGAACCTCAGCAAAGCTATGAATGAGATTTTCTCTCATTCATGACTATCTCTCCTCTATTTCACCTACCTCCATCTTACTTGCTCCTGATGAATAGTTATCAATAAAGATGTTAGGTATTAAGATTGCCAGTTGTACAGTATTTGTTTTCTATTGCTGAATAACAAATTATCACAAGTTTAGCAACATAAAAAAACCATTTACTAGAGTTTTATAGGTCAGAAGTCATGGCAGGGGGTGATAGAGAAGATGGCGGAAAAGAAAGACATGGAGATCACCTTCCTCCCCACAGATACACCAGAAATACATCTACAGGTGGAACAACACCTATAGAACACCAACTAAACGCTGGCAGAAGACCTCAGGCCCCCCAAAAGGCAAGAAATTCCCCACGTACCTGGGTAGGGCAAAAGAAAAAAAGAATAAACAGAGACAAAAGAATAGGGACGGGACCTGCACTAGTGGGAGGGAGCTGTGAAGCAGGAAAGGTTTCCACATACTAGGAAGCCCCTTCACAGGCGGAGACTGTGGGTGGCAGAGGGGGGAGCTTTGGAGTAGCAGAGGAGAGCACAGCAACAGGGGCGTAGAAGGCAAAGTGGAGAGATTCCTGCACAGAGGATCTGTGCCGACCAGCACTCACCAGCCCGAGAGGCTTTCCTGCTCACCCACCAGGGTGGGAGGGGCTGGGAGCTGAGGCTTGGGCTTCAGTCAGAGCTCAGGGAGAGGACTGGGGTAGTCAGTGTAAACACAGCCCGCAGGGGATTAGTGCACCACCACTAGCCGGGAGGGAGTCAGGGGCAAAGTCTGGACCTACCGAAGAGGCAAGAGACTACTTCTTCTCCCTTTGTTTCCTGGTGCGCGAGAAGAGAGGACTAAGAGTGCTCCTTAAAGGAGCTCCAGATAAGGGTGCGATCTGCGGTTAACAGCGAGGACCACAGAGATGGGCATGAGATGCTAAGGCTGCTGCTGCTGCCAACAAGAAACCTGTGTGCGAGCACAGGTCACTCTGCACACCTCCCTTCCCAGAGCCTGTGCAGCCCGCCACTGCCAAGGTCCCAGGATCCAGGGACAACTTCTCCAGGAGAACACAAGGTGCACCTCAGGCTGGTGCAACGTCCCTCTGGCCTCTGCTGCCAAAGGCTCGCCCTGCATTCCTTGCCTTTCCCTTCCTCTGGCCTGAGTGAGCCAGAGCCACTGAGTCAGCTGCTCCTTTAACTGCATCCTGTCTGAGCAAAGAATAGATGCCCTCCAGCGACCTACATGCAGAGGCAAGGCCAAATACAAAGCTGAGCCCCAGAGCTGTGCGAACAAAAAGAGAAAGGGAAATCTCTCCCAGCAGCCTCAGTAGCAGCGGATTAAATCCCCACAATCAACTTGATGTACCATGCATCTGTGGAATACATTAATAGACAACGAATCATCCCAAATTGAGGAGGTGGACTTTGAGAGCAAGATTTTAAAATTTTTTTCCACTTTTCCTCTTTCTGTGAGTGTGTATGTGAATTCATCTGTGTGAGATTTTGTCTGTATAACTTTGCTTTCACCATTTGTCCTAGGGTTCTATCTGCCCGTTTTTTTTTTATTGTTGTTGTTGTTTTGTTTTGTTTTTTTAACTTTAAAAAAAATTATTTTTTATTTTAATAAATTTATTTTATTTTATCTTACTTTATTCTATTTTATCCTCTTTCTTTCTTTCTTCCATTCTTCCTTCCTTTCTTCCTTTCTTCCTCCCTCCCTCCCTCACTTCCTTGCTCCCTTCCTTCCTTCCTTACTGCCTTCCTTCCTTCCCTCCTTCCCTCCTTTCTCCCTTTCACTCTTTCACTCTTTCTTTCTTTCTTTCTTTCTTTCTTTCTTTCTTTCTTTCTTTCTACTTTTTCTCCCTTTTATTCTGAGCCGTGTGGATGAAAGGCTCTAGGTGCTGCAGACAGAAGTCAGTGCTGTGCCTCTGAGGAGGGAGAGCCAACTTCAGGACACTTGTCCAAAAGAGAACTCTCAGCTCCACATAATATCAAATGGTGAAAATCTCCCAGAGATCTCCATTTCAACGCCAGCACACAGCATGACTAAAGGACCAGCAAGCTACAGTGCTGGAACCCTATGCCAAACAACTAGCAAGAGAGGAAAGCAAAACCACCCATTAGCAGAGAGGCTACCTAAAATCATAATAAGTCCACAGACACCCCACAACATACCAACAGATGTGGACCTGCCCACCAGAAAGACAAGATCCAACCTCATCCACCAGAACACAGGCACTAGTCCCCTCCACTAGTAAGCCTACACAACACATTGTACCAACTTTAGCCCCTGGGGACAGACACCAAAAACAACAGGAACTATGAACCTGAAGCCTGCAAAAAGGAGACACCAAACACAGTAAGATAAGCAAAATGAGAAGACAGAAAAACACACAGCAGATAGAGGAGCAAGATAAAAACCCACCAGACCTAAAAAATGAAGAGGAAAGAGGCAGTCTACCTGAAAAATAATTCAGAATAATGATAGTAAAGAAGATCCAAAATCTTGGAAATATAATAGATAAAATGCCAGAAACATTTAACAAGGACCTAGAAGAACTAAAGATGAAACAAGGAACGATGAACAACACAATAAATGATATTAAAAATACTCTAGATGGGATCAAAGCAGAATAACTGAGGCAGAAGAGAAAATATATTAAAAGCAGCTAGGGAAAAAACAACAAATAACACACAAGGGAATCCCCATAAGGTTAACAGCTGAACTTTCAGAAGAAACTCTTCAAGCCAGAAGGGACTGGCAGGACATATTTAAAGTGATGAAGGAAAAAAACCTGCAACCAAGATTACTGTACTCAGCAAGGATCTCATTCAGATTTGATGGAGAAATTAAAAACTTTACAGACAAGCAAAAGCTGAGAGAGTTCAACACCACCAAACCAGCTTTACAACAAATGCTAAAGGAACTTCATTAGGCAAGACACACAAGAGAAGGAAAAGAAGTAAAATAACAAACCCAAAACAATTAAGAAAATGGGAATAGGAACATATATATTGATAATTACCTAAAATGTAAACGGATTAAATGCTTCCACCAAAAGACACAGACTGGTTGAATGGATCCAAAAACAAGACCCATATATATGCTGTCTACAAGAGAACCACTTCAGACCTAGAGACACATACAGCCTGAAAGTAAGAGGATGGAAAAAGATATTCCATGCAAATGGAAATCAAAAGAAAGCTGGAGTAGCAATTCTCATATCAGACAAAATATACTTTAAAATAAAGACTACTACAAGAGACAAAGAAGGACACTACATCATGATCAAGGGGTCGATCCAAGAAGAAGATATAACAATTGTAAATATTTATTCACTCAAGACAGGAGAACCTCAATACATAAGGCAAATACTAACAACCATAAAGGGGAAATTGACAGTAACACATTCATAGTAGGGGATTTTAACACCCCACTTTCGCAAATGGACAGATCATCCAGAATGAAAATAAATGACGAAACAAAAGCTTTAAATGATACATTAAACAAGATGGACTTAATTGATATTTATAGGACATTCCATCCATAAACAACAGAATACACATTTTACTCAAGTGCCCATGGAATGTTTTCCACGATAGATCATATTCTGTGTCACAAGTCAAGCCTTGGTAAATTTAAAAAAAATTTGAAATTGTATCAAGTATCTTTTCCGACCAGAATGCTATGAGACAAGATATCAAATACAGAAAAAGATCTGTAAAAATTACAAACACATGGAGGCTAAACAATACACTATTCAATAATGATGAGATCACTGAAAAAATCAAAGAGGAAATCAAAAAATACCTAGAAACAAATAGCAATGCAGACAGGAAGATCCAAAACCTATGGGATGCAGCAAAAACAGTTCTAAGAGGGAAGATTATAGCAACAAAATCCTACCTTAAGACACAGTAAACATCTAGAATAAACAATCTAACCTTGCACCTAAAGCAATTAGAGAAAGAAGAACAACAACAAAAAAAAACCCAAAGTTAGCAGAAGGAAAGAAATCATAAAGATCAGATCAGAAATAAATGAAAAAGAAATGAAGGAAACAATAGCAAAGATCAATAGTAAAAGTGAGTTCTTTGAGAAGATAAATAAAATTGATAAACCATTAGGCAGACTCATCAAGAAAAAAAGAGAGAAGACTCAAATCAATAGAATTAGAAATGAAAAAGGAGACGTAATAACTTACACTTCAGAAATACAAAAGATCATGAGTGATTACTACAAGCAACTCTATGCCAATAAAATGGACAACATGGAAGAAATGGACAAATTCTTAGAAATGCACAACCTGCCAAGACTGAAACAGGAAGAAATAGAAAATATGAACGGACCAATCACAAGCACTGAAATTGAAACTGTGTTTAAAAATCTTCTAACAAATAAAAGCCCAGGACCAGATGGCTTCACAGGCAAATTCTATCAAACATTTAGAGAAGAGTTAACACCTGTCCTTCTCAAACTCTTCCAAAATATAGCAGAGGTAAGAACAATCCCAAATTCATTCTATGAGACCACCATCACCCTGATACTAAAACCAGACAAGGATGTCACATAGAAAGAAGACTACAGGTCAATATCACTGATGAACATAGATGCAAAAATCCTCAACAAAATACTAGCAAACAGAATCCAACAGCACTTTAAAAGGATCTTCCAACATAATCAAGTGGGGTTTATTCCAGGAATGCAAGGATTCTTCAATATACGCAAATCAATCAACGTGATACACCATATTAAAAAATTGAAGGAAAAAAACCATATGATCATCTCAATACATGCAGAGAAAGCTTTCGACAAAATTTCACATCCATTTATGATAAAACACTGCAGAAAGTAGGCATAGAGGAAACTTTCCTCAACATAATAAAGGCCATATATGACAAACTCACAGCCAAAATCGTCCTCAATGGTGAAAAACTGAAAGCATTTCCACTAAGATCAGGAACAAGACAAGGTTGCCCCCTCTCACCACTATTATTCCACATAGTTATGGAAGTTTTAGCCACAGCAATCAGAGAAGAAAAGGAAATAAAAGAATCCAAATCGGAAAAGAAGAAGTAAAGCTGTCACTGTTTGCAGATGACATGATACTATACATAGAGAATCCTAAAGATGCTACCAGAAATCTACTAGAGCTAATCAATGAATTTGGTAAACTAGCAGGATACAAAATTAACGCCCAGAAATGTCTGGCATTCCTATACACTAATGACGAAAAATGTGAAAGTGAAATCAAGAAAACACTCCCATTTACCATTGCAACAAAAAGAATAATGTATCTAGGAATAAACCTACCTAAGGAGACAAAAGACCTGTATGCAGAAAATTATAAGACACTGATGAATGAAATTAAAGATTATCCTAATAGATGGAGAGATATACCATATTCTTGGATTGGAAGAGTCAACATTGTGAAAATGACTCTACTACCCAAAAAAATCTACAGATTCAATGCAATCCCTGTCAAACTACCACTGGCATTTTTCACAGAACTAGAAGAAAAAAATTTCACAATTTGTAATGAAACATAAAAGACCCCGAAGAGCCAAAGCAATCTTGAGAATGAAAAATGGAGCTGGAGGAATCAGGCTCCCTTACTTCAGACTGTACTACGAAGCTACAGTAATCAATACAGTATGTTACTGGCACAAAAACAGAAATAAAGATCAATGGAACAGGATAGAAAGCCCAGAGATAAACGCACACACATATGGTCACCTTATCTTTGATAAAGGAGGCAGGAATGTACAGTGGAGAAAGGACAGCCTCTTCAATAAGTGGTGCTGGGAAAACTGGACAGGTACATGTAAATGCATGAGAATAGAGCGCTCCCTAACACCATACACAAAAATAAGTTCAAAATGGATTAAAGACCTAAATGTAAGGTCAGAAACTATCCAACTCTTAGAGGAAAACATAGGCAGAACACTTTATGACATAAATCACAGCAAGATTCTTTTTGACCCATCTCCTAGAGAAATGAAAATAAAAACAAAAATAAACAAATGGGAACTAATGAAACTTCAAAGCTTTTGCACAGCAAAGCAAACCATAAACAGGACGAAAAGGCAACCCTCAGAATGGGAGAAAATATTTGCAAATGAAGCACCTGACAAAGGATTAATCTCCAAAATTTACATGCAGCTCAATAACAAAAAAAAACAAACAACCCAATCCAAAAATGGGCAGGATACCTAAATAGACATTTCCCCAAAGAAGATATACAGACTGCCAACAAACACATGAAAGAATGTTCAACATCATTAATTATTAGAGAAATGCAAATCAAAACTACAATGAGATATCATCTCACACCAGTCAGAATGGCCATCATCAAAAAATCTAGAAAAAATAAATGCTGGAGAGGGTGTGGAGAAAAGGGAACACTCTTGCACTGCTGGTGGGAATGTGACTTGGTACAGCCACTATGGAGAACAGTATGGAGGTTCCTTACAAAACTACAAATAGAACTACCATATGACCCAGAATTCCCACTAGTGGACATATACCCTGAGAAAACCGTAATTCAAAAAGAGTCATGTACCAAAATGTTCATTGCAGCTCTATTTACAATAGCCTGGAGATGGAAACAATTTATGTTCCGTCATCAGATGAATGGATAAAGAAGATATGGCACATATATACAATGGAATATTACTCCGCCATAAAAAGAAAAGAAATTGCGTTATTTGTGGTGAGGTGGATGGACGTAGAGTCTGTCATACAGAGTGAAGTATGTCAGAAAGAGAAAGACAAGTACCGTATGCTAACACATATATATGTAATCTAAGAAAAAATAAATGTCATAAAGAACCTAGGGGCAAGACGGGAATAAAGACACAGACCTACTAGACAATGGACTTGAGGATATTGGGAGGGGGAAGGGTAAACTGTGACAAAGTGATAAAGTGGCATGGACATATATACACTACCAAACGTAAAATGGATGGCTAGTTGGAAGCAACTGCATAGCACAGGGAGATCAGCTCAGTGCTTTGTGACCACCTGGATGGGTGGGATAGGGAGGGGGAGGGAGGGAGACTCAAGAGTGAGAAGATATGGGAACATATGTACATGTATGACTGATTCACTTTGTTATAAAGCAGAAATTAACACACCATTGTAAAGCAATTATAGTCTAATAAAGATAAAAAAAAAAGGAGAAAGAAAAATTAAAAAAAGAGTTGACGTAATCCCATGACTCCAGTTCTGATACTGAGGAGCGCCCTGTGAGGCTCCTGAGCACAGAAGTCTGCCATCCATTTCTCTGATTACAGGAAATAGACTTCATTCAGACTCCATGACCTTCCCTGAGTTCCAACGGGGCAGATTCAAGAAGTTGTTAAGGAGAGAAGTGAGGGGTTGTGATACAAGGGAGAAACAGTCTAGATAAACAATGGTACAGCCTTGGGGCAAGGTCTAGGTTCCCCACCAATGGATACACATAACAATATCTTTGAGCTGTTTTGCAGATACTGAATCCCCTACCAGGTGGGTATGGTGTGCTGCCCACAAGCACTGTAGACCCCAGACCAGCTGGAACCAGAAGGTTGATGATGCTGATGCCCATGTACCTCACCACCAACCAATCAGAAGAACGTCCACGAGATGATCACACCCTCTTTGAACCATTATGATAAAACTTCTCACTACCCTCTCCAAGCTGGGGAACACAGTTTTGAGGGCATTAGCCCACTGTGGTCCTCTCTGCCTGGCAAAGCAACAAAGCTATTCTTTTCTACTTCATCCAAAACTCTCTCTGAGATTTAATGCAATGTCAGGGTACAGACGCCAGACTGATCCTCACTTCCATTTCTCTGCTATTCTTTTGGCTTCCCCCATGTGTAAACTTCATGCTCAGGTTGTCATCAAAAGGACTGTAGCAATTTCAAGCCTCATATCCAAGAACAACCATGTCCAGAAGGAGCATGAATCACTTCTAGAATTTCTCCTGGAAAAGCTTTTCTGGAAGCATCCTGCAAACCTATCCTTGCAACTCTTTGAGCTGAACTGGGGAACATACATGATCCTAATCCAATCCCTGGCAAGAGGGTAATATTACCCTTAGACCAGTCCAGACCACCTCTGGAGCTGGGGATGCTATGCTACACCAACTATGTGTAAGAGAGAGAGATTCCTGAACAACATCAGAATTCTGCTGGACAGGGAGATCAGTTCAGTGCTTTGTGACCACCTAGAAGGGTGGTATAGGGAGAGTGGGAGGGAGATGCAAGAGGGAGGAGATATGGGAACATATGTATATGTATAGCTGATTCACTTTGTTATAAAGTAGAAACTAACACACCGTTGTAAAACAATTATACTCCAATAAAGATGTTAAAAAAAAAAAAAGAATGGATGTTGAAAAAAAAAAGAAGTCATGACAAACTCAGCTAGATTCTCTACTTAGGTCCTCACAAGGCCAAAATCAAGGTGTTTTTTGGGTTTTATTCAACTGGAGGTCCTTTGAAGACTCTACTTCCATTTTCATTCTCATTGTTGGCTCAATTAGATGTCTTACGGTCATAGGTCTGAGGTCCTCATTTCTTTGCTGACTGTTAGTAAGGGGCGGCTCTTAGCTTTTATGGGGCCACCTGCTTTCCTTCTCACATGGCCTAATCCATCTTCAAGGCCATAAATAATTCAGCAAATCCTTTTCTTACTTCAAATCTCTGAATTCTTCTTCCACTGCCAGTGGGAGAAAATTTTCTGCCTTTTTTTTTTTTACCTTTATTGGAGTATAATTGCTTTAAAATGTTGTATTAATTTCTGCTGTACAACAAAGTGAATCAGCTATATGTATACATATATCCCCATATCCCCTTCCTCTTATGCCTCCCTCCCACCCTCCCTATCCCACTCCTCTAGGTTGTCACAAAGCTTTGAGCTGATGTCCCTGTGCTATGCAGCAGCTTCCCACTAGTTATCTATTTTATATTTGGTAGTATATATATGTCAATGCTACTCTCTCATGTCGCCCCAGCTCACCCTTCCACCCCAGTGTCCTGTTCTCTACATCTGCATCTTTATTCCTGCCCTGTCACTAGGTTTACCAGTACCATTTTTTTTAGATTCCATATATATGCATTAGCATATGGTATTTGTTTTTCTCTTTCTGACTCACTTCACTATATATGACAGACTCTAGGTCCATCCACCTCACTACAAATAACTCAGTTTTGTTCCTTTTTATGGCTGAGTAATATTCCATTGTATATATGTGCCACATTTTCTTTATCCATTCATCTGTAGATGGACACTTAGGTAGCTTCCATGTCCTGGCTATTGTAAATACTGCTGCAATGAACATTGTGGTTTCCTCAGGGTATATGCCCAGTAGTGGGATTGCTGGGTCTTATGGTAGTTCTATTTGTAGTTTTTTAAGGAACCTCCATACTGTTCTCCATAGTGGCTGTATCTATTTACAGTCCCACCAACAGGGCAAGAGGGTTCCCTTTTCTCCACACCCTCTCCAGCATTTTTTGTTTGTAGATATTTTGATGATGACCCTTCTGACCAGTGTGAGGTGATACCACATTTAAGCTCTCTGTCTTTGAAGGGCTTATTATGATTAGATTAGATCCACCCAGATAGACTCTCATTGCCATGTAATGTGACAAAATCAAAAGAGTGTATCATATCATATTCACAGGTTCTACCCTAAGTCAAAGGGGAGGGTATATACAGGAAAGTCACAGTGTGCCATTCTTAGAATTCTGCCTATCACATCAGCTAAACCTGTTATCTGTTAAGACTTAAAACCTTCCACTTTATTTATATTTACAGTGACATCTTTCATGGTAAAATAAGCATTCAAAGCCCAAAGGAATGAAGGTACAATTGTAAAATGCTGACACAAGAGTTGATAAGCTGGGTCAGAACACTTTACTACGTATTTTTTCAAATCATGCTACATAGTTATTTTGTTCAAAATTTTGGTTATAACTGAAGAATATTATTTTATCCATTTTAATATTTACTGATTTTTTAAATAAAATCAATACATTTATTTCTAATTTAGAGTTATATTCAAAATTTGTTTTGATATGTAAATAGTCTTGAATTTAAGAGCAGTTAAAACAGTAATTATAGTCTCAGGTCAGCCTACGGAAGCAGAAATATTTTATATTTTCAATGAAAAAAGGGAAACCAGTAATCTTACTAGAACATAAGCATTTAAACAAAACCAAAATATAGTAATAAGCACAATCATAAGGTATATGAAATAGCCTTTTACTTACCCTGAATATTGTAATTTGGGAATGGCATATTAGATTAGAGTATGACTGGTCTATGGTGGATACACACAGCCCCAGCCCAGGTTTTGAGGTTAGTCCCTAGAAGAAGGTAGAGTGGGTAGTATATTGTTTTTGGGCAATGTGAGATAAAGCTGGAACCAAATTCATAGGGGGAGAAGGGTAAAAGTCAGGAGATGTTAAAACTCATGACTGAGTTTTCAGTATTGATTGTGTGTCAAAGAACACACAATTCTAGGCTGAGTCTTTAGGTATATAGATTCAGGATGAGTGAGTTAAGAGTAAAAAAAAAGGCAGTTGATGAAGTTGCTAATTTAAACATCTTCTGGGGCCAGCAAGGTGACATAAATATGTGGAGAGACTGCATGTATGAGTGAAAGTAATGGGACCTGGGAATGAAAGTAGAGTACTTTCTTCACCTAAAGGCATTTATTAAAAAATAAATAAAAACACTGCCCCATTTAGTAAAATATATCTATATGGCTGAATGTGACCTTATGGTGTGTGATCCATGAGTACAGACGTGTGTTTTTTTTTTAATGTTTTAATGTTTGAGTCTAACTGAGGTAATTTAAATAGGGGATAGAATAAAATTATGGATAAAAGTAAGGTGGTGGTGGTGTGATGGTGGTGATGATGATGATAGTGGTGGTTTATGACAATATGTTGGGATTTCTCTGGTGATTCTTCTCCTGGATGGTAAACTTCGAGCCTGAAAGTTTGAAGGTCTGAATGTGCTGATATGTACTCATACTAATTCTTACTTTATCTGACAATTATGATCTCTAGAGGGAAGAGTGAAAGGAACTAATAATATGAGCAAAGGACAAGGTTGCCTCCACCTGGCAGACTATGAAACTGAAGCTCAGAGTGGTTATATGTGTTGTTCAAGCTTAAACAGCTAAGCTTAAGGGGTAAATAATGGGTAAAGCCTGTGAACACCTTTTCTTACATAACAGTCATAATCTCTTACTAAAAGAGAACCTCGGTTGGGGTGCCAAGGAGCTAAATCTTACCACAGTTGTGTGTGAAGAATCTGTATATATCAGAGGTGCTTTGTACCCTTCATCATCATGGTGTTAATGTGCTGTAACCTATGAACTTGAGTATAAAGGTACTAATCTCTGAATGTAACAAAGATAAGGAAGTAGTAGAATTATTTGGGGAAGAATCAGATGAGAACTACTGGACACTTTAAGGTATTTTGGTGGTTATATATAACGGTAGATTTCACTCTCAAACACTCCTTAAGAATATGTGATAAGCTTCTCTGATAAACATCTGAGTAAAAGCCTATAAATCATGCCTAAGGAATTTGGCTCTTTGGTTTTAAAATGGAATGCAATATATGTTGTAAGCAAGAGAGAACTTTTTATGTAATAAAGCAGGAAACACTTAGCAAGGAAAATAGAACTATAATTGGACTAAAGAAGATATTTTGAAAGAAATAGCCAAATGTAAAACTAACTGAAATATGAATAGAGGGACACAGAATAAAACAGGGAAGGTAGTGTGTGCACAATCCCCTTAAGAGAGAAAATGGAGAGAATACAAAAGAAAATTTGGTTGCTTCCTATGCCAGTAGGTAGGTGATGTTGTTGGTCCAGGAAATTTCTGGCTTATTTGGCCTGGATAAAGGGTAGTGTTTGACAGGCATTCTTAAAGTGAGGAGCTTTGTGTCTGTTCAAATACGAAGTTACAAGATGGATATATCACGGGTGATGTTTGCATTATGAAACAATTATTTGCTTTGCATGAAGATTCACTGCAGGGCTCCTTTAATTATGGAGTTCCCTAAATACATTTACATATCTGCTTACAGATCATTAACTACACAAAGCAGCTGGGTTGGGGGCAGCGAAGCAGAAAACTAAAAATTTAGGAGTGTCTGCCCCTGAAAATCCATCAACTGTAGAGATAAGAGCTTCTCAAGAGCAGGAAATGTGTCATATTTATTATGTCCTATGCATACTAAGTACTCAGTAGATCTTCAATAAATCAATGGAGATTTGATTAACTATATCTAAATTTAATGAATACTTTTATAAATATACCTGCTTTCTTCCAGAAAAGACTTTGACTTGGCCTCAAAGAAAATAAACATGTCCAAATGATGACTGGTGACTGTGTAATAGGAAGAATACTGGTTCTCCAGAGATATCCATGCCCTAATTCCCAGAACCTTTGAATATGCAATATTATATGGCAAAGGGGAATTGAGGTTGCAGGTGGAATGAAGATTTCTAAATATTTATTTGACCTTAAAATGGAGAGATTATCCTGAATTATCCAGGTGAGGTTACCGTAATTACAAAGGTTCCTAAAAGTGGAAGAAACGGAAAAGAGTCTGTCAGAGTGCTGTCATGTGAAAAAGACTTGATTAGTTATTGCTGTCTTTGAAGAGACAGGAAGGGAGCCACAAGCCAAGGAATATAGACAGCTTTTAGAGACTGAAAAAGGAAAGGAAATGGATTTTCCCTTAAAGCCTCCAAGGAGAATCAGCCCTGCTGACTTTGGTTTTAGTCCAGTGAAACCCATTTTGGTTGTTTGACCTCCAGAACTGTAAGATAATAAATTTGTGTTATTTTAAACCACTAAATTTGTGCTAATTTGTTATATCAACAGCAAGAAATTAATACACATAGAAACAGAGAAGTCAGTTTCCAAGGGTCTGTTTTCAGACATTTTCAGGATGTATTCATTGCATTTAATGAAGAATGCCTACACCAAGGAATGTTTGGTAAGAAACTCTACGTCTCCTTATTTTGAAAAGTATATCTAATAGCATCAATTAACATTGCAAATAGTATATTTTGTTACTGGTGCTGGAATACCCTCAAACCTTGCTTTGGAAACCATGACCTTCCTGAAGAGCCCCAGAGAGCGGGTCACTCATTTGACAGTGAATGGCACTATTCTAAGTGATCAGGATACAGCAATGAATGAAACAAATGATTACTCTTATGAAGCTTACATCTTAGGGGAAATGCAATAAAAAATTAACAACCACTAAGTATAAAATACAATATTAGGTACTATGATAGGTATTATAAAGAAAGTATAAAGAAAACTAAGAAGATAGACAGTGATGGAGTATAAGATGTGTTTTAGGTAAGATGTCCAGGGAAAGGCTCTCTAAGGAGGTGACCTTGACTTGAACGATGTAAAGACAGAGATTAATACAAAAATGAAATTTTATTATTTTTGATGTACACTGGTTTCTTGGGAGGTGATGATATGTTATCTCAAATTCAGGTTAAAGGAATAAATATTTACAGAGGAGATTTTTGTTTGTCACATAAGTTTAAGACCCTCCACAACCCACTTCTTTTCTAGACTTTTCCTAGTTCAACCTTCTTCCAATGCCATAAAACCCCACTTCCCCAAAGGAACAATAGAGCCTTCTATCAGAAGAAAAAGGCAACTGAGCATACTGATGCTGCATTTGCCCCTTTGGGAAGGTGTTTGTTGTGAGCTGTTCTATTTACTGGTATCTCATGACATTCATATGGACCAGCCACTTAAAAGCTCCTATCTGAAACAAGGTAAGGCTGAATAAATGCTAAGAATTTATTCTAGAACTATCTATACTACGATCGCAAAAGGGACTTAAAAATTCATCCAAAATGAAAGGAAATGAAGGATTTGTAAAAAGAAGTAAATCACGATAAAATCTCCCTACAAATCTGAAAAAAAATTAGTGGGGGGAAAAGAATGCAGGCCAAGGCACATTTTAAATTTAGTAATCACTTTTTCTAATGTAATAATCACCCACAGATCCATCACCCAAAGTTAAACCTAGGCCTTAATAATAACTTAATATTTAGTCATATATTTCCCCTCTACCATTCTATTATTCTGGGTCACCTACCCTAATATCTCATTTTCCATTTTAATTCTGTTCCTTTACTTTCTTTTAGCTTTGTTGCATTTAAATATATTCTGAAGAAATATATATATATATATATATATATATATATATATATATATATATATATATATATATATATATATATATATATATATATATATATA